>VZRJ01004868.1:2251885-2390858 GCA_013397565.1 Ptilonorhynchus violaceus | reverse complement strand
AAAACCAAAAAAAAAAAAAAACCAACAACCCCAACCCTGTTACTATCATGAGAATAATAATAATGATTTCCTATTCTTTATGTTTTGGCAGCAGGCAATTATCACCTCCAACAGGACTGAGGCGGAGTGAGTACTTTGTACACACAAGAGAGAGGGAATAGTGACTAGGATTTAACTGTTACTGGATTTAACACATTTTATTACTGCATGCAGTTTTATAGATTTCAAAAGTGGGATCAATTTTTCCTTCCTGAATTCTGATTGTGATTATTTATTTATTTATTTATTTATTTTCAAATGAGAATGCTACTGGCTTCCTTTGGCATATTTCTTGATAATATGACTGCTTTGGTTATTGCAGTGGTACTTTTCATGTCTCTTTGACCACAATACAAGATGTTTCATTTACTTAAAGCTTTCTTGATGTTATTGAACTGAGAAAATTTACTTCAGTAACCCTAAAAGCAATTCCAGGAATAAGACTTGATCCTATACTCAATTATCTGTCCACATTCCATCAAACATCTGTAGTGAGGCTAAACAAAATGTAAGGACACCCAGGCCTTAGATCAGCCAGGAAATGTTGTCTTGGAATTGACTTTTTTCCTCCTTAATATAACAAAAATTAATGCCAGCAAGTCTCTTGGCTGTATGAAAGCCAGGCTCACCTTCATGATTGCCAAACTGTTTTACAAACTCAATTATCAGTCATTTTAAGTTCACTATATTTCACGAAAAATGCAGAGGAGGACTCACATCTCAGAAGGGAATGCAATCCCGGTGTGGTCATGCAGAACAGCTTTGTCCGTAAAAGTTATTAGAGCCAGTCAGTGGGAGAAGGGAAATAAAATTAGGTCGTCTTAATTCAAAGCTCTATTTTATTTTCATTGTCATTTGGCTTTTCGCAATCATCAGCCTTATCCCACCATCATACTTGGATTATCTCTCACTTGATTTTGCAAACATGGAAAAGTTTACCTTTGGAAGTTTTTAACTGGTGAGCTCCTCAAATTTTTCAAGCAGACTTTTTCATTGTCCTTTTGACATTGAGTAGTTTAGGTAAAGATATAGAAATGTAGAAAAAGAAAATACAGAGTTACCATACCTTTTATATTACCTAATGAAGGACTAAATGTTAAAATTAATATGAAAGAAGAGACATCCAGTTATGAGTTTGGTGACTGTGGCCACTTCAGCATGCTCAGTATTTACGACAATTCCTAAGAAACTTTTAGCATAGCCTGAAACTAAAATGGAAGATTATCTTCTGACAGGAGCAGTTCAGCTAGGTATGCCCACTTGCATCTGTAAGCACACTAATGCATGTGACAGCACAAGAGGCAGGGAGAGAGAGAGCATAAGTGCCTGGATAAGTGGAAATGCAGTGAATAACCTTAAGGATTAAAGTGCATCAGATCCTTACAGCAAATGACACAGGCCTGCCGTCAGTTACAGGAAAAATACCTTTGTTCCTTTCGTGAAGTAGCTCTCTCACTGAGGTTTCAAGGACAAAATGCAGAGGGTTTGTAGCTTGGGGGGGGGGGTTACCTTTAAATTTCTGTATTCTGGCATGAAGAAAATCCAGCTGCAGGGATTTTTGACCTGCTGTTGTTTTGATGCATGATAAATTCCAACACCCCAATCCCTTCTTAGAGTACATGATAATAGGTGATAGAACTGAAATAAAAGCCCATGTTAAGCAAAAGGGTTCATAAGTTTGTTGGTTTAGTGTAAATTTGGAGGGGGGGAGCACAGAAAAGCAGACAAGATGATCTAAGCATTATGAACAAATCGATAGGTTGTACAAGGAAAAACAATGTGAGAGAATTTAAAAAAAAATACTGAAATTAAACAGCTCTTGATGTTTCCTTCATCAATACAGACATCAGTATGGTTGTTTATAAATATTACCGAGGAAACAGCAAACCTAATAACGTTATTTCTTCCTAGCAGAAGGAATTTATGACACGCTTTGCGCCTTCCTCCCCAAACATAAAACCCTTTATGGATAAAAGGAGTAAAACTTGTAACATTGCAATGTCTCTGGGATTTCTTTTTCTATTTTTTTTCACATGTGTCCATCCATGGGAGCTCCTTTTGCCTTTTTTCAGCAGATTTACAATGGCTTGGTTTCATTTTTGAAGAGGAAGTTGTCCAGGCCTCGAGACAAATATGTTCAAAGCTGAGTTTTTGATCATTTAAACATCAATACAACTGGCTACACAGAAACTATTCAGAATCCTTTCACAGGGTTGGCTGGAAACAAAGGTAAATATTTTTCACAGTATTGCTATCCATTAAGACTCTTGCCTCCCAAAGGCAAGCTCATGTTTTTGGGCTTGTCATGTCCCAAACAGATTTGGCCCTTGTCAGCCTCAAAAAGAAATCAAGACTGTCTTCTGTGGTCTCAGTTATGTGGTTGCATATGTTGTGGTTTATAATCTTAATGTAAAAATGCAGGTTATAAAGGTCATGGGGGAGAAATACCTCATTTTTTTCTCCCTAGATATAAGGTTAACTTGTCTTGCTTACTTGTTCCAGCCCCTTGACCATGGTAAACTATTAATTTGTCTGGGACAAAGTTATTAACTGGCTCTATTTAATGTCTGGGTAAGAAACAATCAGGTTTGTGTCTGTGCAAGGCCAACCCCAATCAGATTTTTCCAGGAACTTCTTTAAGTGCAACATCTCTGAATGATGAAAAAAGCCAAGAGCTTCAGGAAGTATGATGGGCAATAGTCCTAAGAGATCATTTTCCTTGTTCCTTGATTTCACTTAGCAGAGACAGAGAAATCAGACCAGGAACATTCTTTCAGCATTTCTTTCTCTCGCGTAAGTGGTTCGAATTCCTCCTTTTCTAAAGTGAGGAGATACAAAATGGAACCAGCTCTGCAAATTTATTATCTAATGTTTCATGCTTGTCCACAGAATGTCACTGTACATCCATCCTTGTTGCCTCCATTAATTTAATAATGTCCATGACACCTCCAGGGCACCAGGTAGCAGAATCCTAATGAAAGTTCCTCCGAAATATTTCACTCATTTATCGTCTCCTGACACATCCAAACAGCCTTAAAGCCCAACTGGAGCTCATCCTGGTCTTTAAAGTTAATAAGCAAGTAGTCATTGATATCTATCTATCTATCTATCTGTATGTTCATTATCTCACCTACATGTCTGTATATACATTTTATACAAATACTACCATTTAAAAAAAAAACCAAAACATGAACACATTAAGCGCCCAAGAGTCACTGTAGTACCAGGAGCATTAGATTTAATTAGGTAGCAAAAATAGAAATTGGAATCTGGTTAATAGCCTCTAAAGCTGATCATAATTGGCTTATTAGTTGGAGATCAAGGAAAAAAAATAAGTTTCAGACATCAGTTTAAGCGAACATTGAATAAATTATTCAAAATAACTTTGAGAATCAAATAATTAGACAAATAATACATAAAGTCAATAAAGTGTGACCATCAACAAATGACAAATGTATGAACAATGGAATAGTATTATTCTTCTACTTCTACTTAGCTACAGAGAGTTCCTGTGTATCCATCAGATTAATTGTTTATTCCAGTTATTACATTCATTCAAATGTATGAGAAAGCAAACCATTGATTTACTGCTGTCAAGGGGTACTTAGTGCAGTAGTTTAAACAAAGCATGTCTGTCTCCATATATAATTCATGTTTATTATAAATGTAAAGGAGAAGGAAAATGCTACAAGAGCAAGTGTAGGCTCAGCTATCTAAATTTCTGTTGCTTTCTGAATGTAATAAATACAATGTTTACCTGTAGAAATAACCAAACAGAAATTTCCTGCACTGAATAGATAATTTCAAAAGGGAGAGACAGTGTTATTAAAAGCATTCGCCTAACACTGATTGCTTCATTCTAAACTAAATCACAATATTTGGTGTTTAAAAAGTGTCTGGATTTGCTGCTTTGTTCTTAATATGCTTGACACATATGCCCCACAAATCTTCAAGTGGATCTAAAATGTGTCCTGGATTTTTTTTTGCTGGGATAGCACTGATTTAGAGAATGCACAATGGTGCAATCCTCCCCCCTCTCTCAGAACTCTGCTCTTCCCTCATTGAGCCGGTTGAAATTCAAAGAGTGTTCAGACATAAAAAGAGTGTTCAGACCCTGTCACTCTCACAGACCCGGCTGCAAGGCTGAGTTATATTTTGGTTTTAGGCTAGTAATATATCAGTGGTTATGTCAAGTCTTCTTTCGAATTTTGAACTTGTGGTTTGCTCCATTTCATTAGCTGATATTTTTTCTCCTTTCCCAGCTGTGAGCACCATGTTGTAGCAATGAACTCTCTCTCCTTGCAGCAGTCTGTAATGCTTGCACTGGATAGTCCACGCTACACTCTCAGCCTGATAAAGAGAAAATCACTTGGGTTTGTTCTTCAATTACATATTCATCACGCAACTCTGACTCAGGAAAAGTGAAGTTCTAGGTATATGTTTCTAATTAGAATACTGTTCCAATTACTAACCTGGAATCAGAATCCTACTGTGCAGTATCCTATCACAAAATATATCCAAAGAAAGCAACACAGGACAATGCACAGTCTCCTTTTTTTAGTGACTTCAGCAAAATAATGGGCCCAGAACACCAAGCAAGTCAGACATTGCATATCAGAGTGAAAGAGAGTGTGGGTAAGTCCCTTGAAGGCATAATAATGATAGTGCTTGTTAAGGTCACCATTTTCATTTCGAACTACAGCAACAGCTATTTAAAATATAACTTTACAACCAAGAAGAACTTGGAAATATCACAGTACTGCAGTGTATTTACAGACACACTGTAAATGTAAATTGTCACATCATGTCTGTATAAAGAAAATGAACTCCCAAACTAAATAATTTCAACTGCCTAAAACTCAAAACCCCATTTAGACCATAGAGAATAACCCACCAGAAATTGCAAATATTTTGGATAACAGGAGTGATCAAAACCCCATTTAGACAATAGAGAATAATTGACCAGAAATCCCAAATATTTTGGATAATGAGTGATCAACCATCATCCATCCACCGTTGTAGATAGTCTGTGTGCTTTTAGAGAAATAGTTGCTGTGTTAATTCTTGTCTGTTTTTCTGCCTGCAAGGTCTTGAAAAAATAATAATTCTGATCTTGAAATAAATAAGGTTTGAACTTCTCTTATGCTTTATTATAATTTTTAGCAGATTAGACTTGGTAAGACTCTTAGCATTTTAAATCTTAAAATACAGTCTTTAAGTAAGCATGTCTTTGCTGACCTGTCACCTTTAAGTTATTTGCAGGGAACTTTGATTAAGTAGCATTAACTAAGTCTTCTCCTTAAATGATTTAAAAAATGCAACTTTAAATAGGTCATTTAAAAAAAAAATAAAACAACTTTCTGAGCTACTTTCCTTAAGTCTCTCCCCTACGGATTGTCTTAATAGGTAAAGCACTGTCTGCATTTGCTGGAGGTTGCAGCCTTTACTGGCAACAAAGTCAGTGTGTTCAGCTAGACAGGTTCCCACAGAGACCTCGGAGTTTTCATGTGGGACCTCTGTCTCCTGGAAATGATATTGTATTTTACACAAAAAAGGCACCTTCCTCACTCCAACTTTTACTAAAAAATGTTGAGATCTGCAGAACACACAACTCTGCAGTCCTATTTAATCAGTGACTGAGGCAGCCCTCCTCAGCTGTGGATTGTGCTGAAAGATTTCACATTACTTTTATCATTCTTGCTTGCCTCTGAGAACATCTTGTTATATCAAAAAATTATTTGTGAATCTTGGAAAATATTTATTTTTCTGTATGACCAGCCTGAAACTCCATTTTTTGTGTTTTCCCCTTGTGGCTGGGGTGAATAGCTAGTCCTAATAATTACAATGATAATGTTTTTCAAGAACTTATGTTTCCCAAGCTCTCTGACAATTTGCAAACACAGAGCATCATCCTTACACCCACAATGTAAAATAAATCTGCAAACCTGGCCTGGTCAACCCGTGAAGTACATCAGTACATCTGCTTTGAATGTTCTTTACTAGCATGGTGGGAAAAGCTTAGGAGCAGAGGAGTATCTTTATGTTCTCACGTTCTCATTTTTGACAAAGGAATGCAAAAAGAAATTTCTCACTTTTTTTTTTTTTTTTAATTGTAGAGAAAGCCTGGGCTAAAGATTTGAGCCTCTGTTATTCTTGTCAAGTTATTTTCAATAGCCAGTCACCAATGACAGACTAGAGTCACTGCTGAGGTGAGCAGATATTTATGGAGGCTTTTAAAGGACTGTATAAAATCAGGCACCTGCTCCGGTGAAATGGTGACCCAGAACTGAAATGCTTTTGTGACATTGGTAACTCCCTTAGTCCCAGGATCTCCTGAGAAACACCTGGCAGCAAGGGAAGGCTGAGTGAAACACAGTTTCACTAACAAATACATTTCTCTTACATTTGAGAACCGCATATACAGCTAAAATTTGCCATTTCAGTTTACAGGGCTGGTAAATCACATCCATTCTGTTAGGTCACGCATTGGCAAGTAACCTACAGCAAAAACAAAGCAAGTAGACATATTTACCTACCCATAAAGACACCCTCCTCCGTGGAATATCTCCAGCTGACCTTTTTGGTCTCATTAACTCAAGAAGGGGATGTTACTGAGATTGTTTTAGATGCAATCACTGCTGAAACATGACGTTTAGGACTCGTGCAGAGGTGAGACACAGCAAGGCACCTTTTCCCAATCAGTGAGCAGTGCCTTACATTTCTTCCCATGCTCCTTATCCTCAGCTGTTCCCAAACACATCTCGCACACAAGAACCTCTGTAGAGGTTGCAGCAAATTTTCAGGCTGTAGGAAGTTTGAGCTGTTAAGAAGACTAGCATAGCACTAATAAAATCTAAACACTTATAGTCAAATCTTATTCCTGATGTTGCTAAATGGGAACTTACAACTTAACATAATAGGCAATTTAGCATACAAATGTGCCCCATAAAAGCAGGATGTTGGCAGTGCAAAACTATAAATGTTAACCTTTGGGCAAGCTGTTACAAATGTGCTACAGGCTCTTGCAATTTTAATGAACTTGTTTGCACACATGAGGTTTATATTGTACTAAACACTAGGATACACACACCCCATAAGAGGAACACCTTCAGAAATTCAGGTGTGTGGAAGTTCATCATGTCCTACTCATCTGCCATCAGAGGTTTACAGCAGCAGGCAAGGAAAATGGCCTTTTTGCCCTCAGAAACGTGATGGAGAAACAATACACAACTCTTCTATCAGTGTTAGACAATATAGGAAATATTTTATAACTACAAGTGTTTGTGGTCAAGACTTATATTTGGGCAAGTGAAGACCATAATGAATGTGATTTTCCTGAGTCATAGATTCATTATTTTTTGGTAAGTTCCTGGAAAGGCACAGGTTGTTGAAAATGTGAGAAATCTATAGCAATTTCAGACCCAAATCAGGGCTAATAGTTATCTTATGAAGTAGTAGGCACCTGTGACCTTTTGTTGTAAGCAATTTGGGTTTGATGAATCAATGTCTAAGCATCCTCACAGTCAAATAATCCTGCAGATCAACCAAATTAAGTTGCTCCATTTCAGGGAAGCACTTGGAAAAAACCCCACACATTTTCAAGCAGCTCTGCTAGTCATGAACACAGCACTCACAATCCAGCCCTGGTGGTGGGTATGTTTTCAGTCCAAGTCTCTCACGTTTTTTGGCTTTGGAAGGCCACCTCATTCCAAAGCAGAATTATTCAGAGCTACTCTTTCAAGCTAAATGTGTGAAAGATGAACCATTAAAAAAATAAAAGATGAAGTTTCAGACTTATCTGACTCCACTGCCAAATTTTGTTCACCTTACACCCTACGATTGCCTCAGCCAAATATCAAGCTTTCAGTTTGCATTCACACAGATTAACAGCACGTCTGTGAAACATGCACAACCAAGAACCTTCTTGCTTATTCCTTCATGTAAAGAAAAAGAATTCAGAGAAATTTCTTTTTAATTGGCCATGAGGTTCTTTTAGCTTGGTTAACAACCTTAGCTGCCAACAAAGCATGCAACTAGATTGTAAAGGGAATTCATGCAGAGACAAAAAAAGTACTTATCAGGTATTTCTCATCTCTCTAACAACTCATTTGCCTCCTTATTGTGAATATATGTATCTGTACACAGAGGTAACAATCTGAGACTCATTAAAGTATAAGACAAAAAGAAAATGCAGATTTTCATAATAACTCACATTAGTATAAAGCTTAAAAAATTATACATATCCATTAAATGGAAAGTTAAAACATTAAAGGGATTAAAAAAAAGAAAATATAGGGAGTGTAAAATAAAGGAAGTTTTCGTTTTTAGACAGACAGTCAGTGAGAAAAGTTTCTCTAATATTATCCTGCAATATGCAGTGTAGTGTACTCAATTTGGATCCCAAATATCAAAATATTCCACTTCATTTTTACTTACATACAAGCTCAGAACAAGAGTTTCATGTACAGTGTAAACTGAAAATCGGAGGTTCATTAATTTAAATATTAATCTTCACTCATAAAAAAATTATTTCATAGTAGAATGATTAAACTGAATTAATGGAATTAATATTATTGTACCCTACTATGTATAAGTAGTACTTACACACAGGTCTAAAAGACCATTTTAGGTTTGATTTTAAGAACAGAACTTCACCTGCATGGTTGGATGCTTTTGTTGCTCTGTTTTATTGCTTTTGTTGCTCTGTATTATGTCATTTTACATGCTGTAAAATATGTCCTTGACATTAATTTTCTGTAGAAAACAACTAGGAAAATTATTTGCATAACTGTAAAAACAAAACCTCTTCAAGTCATTAATATTGAAAAATATTCTTGTTCCTTTAAAGTTGGCCTATGAAATGTACAGTTCAGTGCTTTCCAGGTTTAATTTCTGAGTTTAACTTAATCAAGTCTAATGGTGCAAAGGTGATTATCCATCTTCTTCTAAGTTCAAGAATGTAATAAAACTGGTTACATTAGGACGACAATTTATTATCTGTACAATGGCAGAAAAAGGTAAGGAAAAGGTAATTTATGGTGGAGCCTTTCGTGCTTAATGTATGAGTTGCAGCAGAGGTTAAAACTTTCATCTTCTTAAACTCAGACTTAGAGGAATGAGAAAGCTTGTGAATACAAGAGGGAACACATGCAATAACACAGAGATTACACTTCTTTATTTATATAGCAGATGGAGATTCATTCTTTTGGGTGTTATTCCAATAATATTATGCTTTATGGTATGAAGAGTTACCCTGAAGTACAGGAGGAAAATCCTTGGGGTTGCATTTTGTTTTTCAGGTTGTTGCCTTTTATGATCCCTTGGGAAAGAGCTGCTCAGCTGTATTGTGGCTCCACTTATGGCAAACGACAGAATCAGGACAGGAATATATTTCTCATTGCTCTTATTGGTCTGGGGGAAGATAGTCAGTGTCAATAGGACTTGAGGATAACAGGGAGCACACAGACCTTGGGTGAATGGCATGAGAAGCACAGCTTCTTCAAGCCTTACTGCCTCTGCCTTTTCTGAGAATGATCGGTACGTCAAATAAAACAAAAACGGAGATATTTTTCAGACAGACATTTTCTGAAAATATCCCAATAATAACAGGAAAAACATTTTTTTCCCTTTTCTGGTTTAGGAAACCCAGCACTTTCTTGCCATATGGCAAGTGTTGCAATTGCACTACACCAGCCTAATATGTCAGGAAAGAGTGAACCTGAAATACAGCGGCCTATTTTTGGCTTATGTTACTTTAATATTTATGGGTTTGCCTCTTTTCTCCCTATGTGCCAAAGTTTATTTCTGTCTTTAACCCCCAGCCTCTCTCCTCCTTCAGATTCATGGACTTGTAGGTGAAGAGTCACAGGGAGATTGGGGATGATTCCAGAGCTGAAATGATCTGTCATTCCGATTTTAAAATTTATTACATTTAATTGATTATCTACAAAGGCATTTTCTCAATTTTGTTTGCTAATATAGGAGAACAAATTTGGCAAATTCCTAAAAATGTAAGGTGGTTGTCAACTGGGAGAGTTCCCCACATTCACCCCAAGGATTTCTGTTCCATCTCTTACCAAATGCAGTCATTTTTGTTTGCTATGAAAGCAGATTGTGTGGTTGTACACCCAAACACAGCAGCTCTTTGACAATATGATTATTCTGTTCCATTAGAATATTATCTCTGTGGTGTCAAAACTTGCCAATGATAAAATTAAGAGAGAAAATAAATTAGTCCACTTTAAATATATGTGATTTCATACTGAATTGCAGAAAAAAAAGTCCGGGCAGTGGACTATACTTTGAATAATGTTAAATTTAAGATGCCATTTCCTGAATCTTACATAACATTCAGCAAAACAGCCACTTCTGTGTAAAGTGTAGTTTCCACAGCATCCAGCACCTCACTCCATTCAAGATGCATCACCTTTCAAACCATAAACATCCCCTGATTGAATTAGCTACATTAAGAATTGAATCTCATGCATGGTATATTAAATCACTTGATGAAATCAACTTGTGGTTATAGAATAATGCAACAACATCCTTGCCTGGATTGCCTGCATCTTTCAGGAAGCCTGATTGTGTGTAGTATCCTTACTGGAACTTTATAATTAAGAAGGTCTATGATTATCAATGAGACTGACATAACTGTGTGAGTTTTCAGAGCCATAGCACTGTATTCACCTAGATATGTTCAGGAATACTGGTTTAAAAAGTAAATTATTTTTCCCTGCATACCATTTTTACTGCCAAACACACCTCAGTGACTCCTTTTCCTAACATAACTAGATTTTTTTTTCCCCCAAGGTGCTGATAATCAGTTGCCAAGCTTTCCTATCTACTGTTTGGTACCATTCAATCAGGCACATTCATTTTACTCATGCAAAAACCTCTGTGAGATTGGGCTTATCAGAAAAAGGGTTTCTGAATGTGTTTGGCTTCGCTTTTATGGTCCCATTTCAAGACTTGTGTCTGTGTCTAGATATCCCAGAGTGGTGATAAATAAAGCCAGGGGTTGTTTATTACAAACGTTTGCTATCTGGAGTGTGTTGCCATCTCATTACAACATGTTTCAACTTCTGCATGGACAGGTCTCTTATTTACACTCTACTTTATTCATGTAGGGAGCACTGAGATTAAAGGCAGTAGAAAGCTGAGTGAAAGGACACCATTTCTAATACTGTTAAAATAATACTCTTTTCATTACCTTCAACACCTCAAATTGATAGCTCTGTATCAAAAATTTAAAAGTTTCTGATTTTAAGATCCTCAGATAAAGATTTTGATGGCTAAAGCCTAGAACTGAGATAAAAATTTATGATAGTTTGGTTTGCATGAACTTCTGAGGGCTGTCAGCCAACCAACACATGCAGACAGTGAAAAGAATGGATTGCTTTTGAGTCAGACTCCCAAAGCAAGGTTTAGGGCACTACAGTACCATAAGGACTGCTGGACTTTGAAATTTTAGATTAAAAGGTACAACATGTCTATTATTCTGTCCTGGTCTCTATATTGTCATTATGTCATTTGTGATATAAATGAACATGAGAAATTTTACCCATATAGTTCTATACAGCCCCAGTGGAATATTCACAGGTAGATAATCAGGACATACTATGAATGCAACACTTATTTTAGCTGTGCTCTCAGTGAGCTCCATGAAGAACTAATTTCATTATCGTATATAAAAAGCAATGAAATGATACTTAATTTCTGGGATTCCTTAAATAGATAAAAAAAAATTACTCTAAAAATAAAGTAAGAGCAAAATCCAGGCCTGAAGTGCATCAGCTGTTTGAAGTCTGCCTGGCAGTTCATTAAAAGTGGCATTACTCAGGCAGTCACCAGAGAGCCTCAGGTTTCACATTGGTGGAAGGTGCCTGTGCAAGTTTACGGGTGACAATGAATGGGCTCAACTGTACTGCTTCCCTGGCTGCTCTCCCAAAAGTCTGGAAGAAATAAACCAATGGAAACCTATCAACAAGGTTCAACAAGGGCAAATGCAAAAAATAAGTCCTTGGCACATCACAACCCCCTGCAACAGTACTGGGCATCAACTGGCCAGTGAAGAACTCTGCAGAAAAGATCTGTGGGTCCGGGTGAAAAGTTGAAAATGCCACATCAATATGTCCTTGTGGCAATGAACACTGACTTTGTGCATTTGCATTTGCATTTGCTGCATTTGCATGTGCAAAAGCTCAGCCAGCAGATCAGGGGAAGTGATTATTCTCTTTTACCTAGCATTTCCTGGGCCACACTTTGCCCAGGTTTGGACCCTCAGTACCTTGCCAAACGGTTTTTTTTAATGAGAGATATAATATCTTGTGTAAGTTAACTAAGGAGTGCTTCATAGGGAAGATGGAGCCAGACGTTTCCCAGATATCCACAACAAGACTAGTGGCAATGGACATAAATTGCAGAAAAAGAAAAAGATTCTTCATGTTGAATGTGGTCAAATATTGCACCAAGGGCCCAGAGAGGTTGTGCCATTTCCATTACTGGAGGTATTCAAATCTCAGAAACAGAGAGCGCTGAGCAACCTCACCAAAATAAGCCTTACTTTTAAGAGGGTAGAACAGATGATGTGCAAAATGTCCTTACCAACTTAAAAGAGTCAATATCCTTGTGGTCCTAGAATTCTGCATTTACAGATAATTTGTTTGCTTGTATCCCCAGCCAGACTGTTCTTACCAGATACAGATTTTCCCAGTGTTGTTGGTTTGGTTTGGGTTTTTTTCCAGAGGGCTGCGGTGTTGACTTTTCTGATAAAACTACTCTTAGCCTCTAGTTTTCAAAATCAGAATCTAATGCCAGAAACATTCTTCAAAAGACTCCAACTGACTGATATTATCCTACATTACAGATTTCCAAGGAGGGTAATTCATGGCAAATATAACGTTTTCCCCATACTTCTTATAACCCATTTCTTCAAGATCCAAATAAATGCTGTCAGAACATCGAATAAACCATTCTTCCAGAATGTGAGGAGTGCAATCTGTCCACATTACACCATCCTGCTCTCTAAGGAGCGAGAAAGGATTTGCTTCAGTAAGGAAGGCACTCTGTTATATGGCTTTTTCTTCTGTCTCATATCTTATGTTTCAATGGGTAAACTCTGCAAGTCAGATTTATATTCAAGTCTAAAGTTATGTTTTGTTGCAGTAAAATCAAAGGAAGCAATGACAGATTGATCTATGGCAGAACAGGTGGGAACTGAACAGACCTTATTAATCTTTTTCTCTACTTGGTGGCACTCAAGTGCCTTTAATGCACAGAGAGAACTTTATCTGTGCCGTGTGAATTTAACCTTGAATAGGAATTGGATTTCTAAGAATCAGATGAGATTTTTTTCTGAGTTAATAACCTGCACTTTTTTTGAAAATTCAGAGATTTTGGTAGCATTCTCTTGTCCTCAGTGTTCTCTGCCCTGCTGAGCATTTTTAATAATTTAATGTGGATCTCCCTTCCGAGCCATCTCTTCCCATGTTTTACATTTGCCACAGTGGGATAAGCTCCCTTTGTGGAAGAGAGGCCTCAGGAACTGAACTTTCAGGCACCTCAGTCCACTATCTAAGGCACTTCAACAATTTTACAGTGCATAATAAGGAACTTCATCTTCCTGTTGAAGCAACTTTATTTTCATTTAGGGCATAAAAATTAATTGAGCTAAATATAGGCTAATTTAAGCATGGCACTGAAGTCTAATGACTAAAACAATGGAGGCTCCTGTGTTCAAGCCCCACTGCTCCGTGCATTTTCTGTGAAAGTTTTTGTGTAACGTACAAACCACAGAGCACAGACTGCTGTGCCTCTGCTGGATCTCTTTAACTGCCCATCCAAGAGATCCGAGTATGAAGCTAAACTGAAAATGGGGGCAGACACTACAAAATTCACATTACAGGTATGGTGTATCTATATGTGGTATATATAGTCAACCATCATTATGCATAACTACATAAATTTAACTTCATTCAGAATATTACCATCACTTATTTCCTTCTGATTATGAGGTTGTATTTGTTATCTACTTAGGCACTGAAACATGCAGGTGAAATGTTGCTGTCTTACACACAAACCATACAGACATGTATGTAAAGGCAAAGTTATCACCATGGTTGATCAGAGTCTTCATCCTGGGAGGTGGTGACTCAAGCTGGGAAATGCTATGGAGATGTGGTGTCCAGGAGAGGAAAAAGTCCTCCAGCTGTAGGACTGCTTTGCTTTTTGTACTAAATCTGCTTCTTTAATTGCTTTTTCCCCCATGAAAATGCTCAGAAGCAGAACAGAAGCTGAAGACCTGTGTGAGTCACTGATTGTTGTTGTCTTTCAGACAGGGTTTTGAAAAATGCATCTACTGGCTTTAATGCCATTAAAAGAATTTAAGAAGTTAATGCAATAAAATTTAATCATCTTGATTTGAGTATGTCTGTAGTTGTTGCATTTACATGATGAAAGTGCTATAAGGCTCATTATCTTAAATAAACTCCTAATTTTCTACTCACGGTTGCTAAAAGCGTTGTTCCAGAATCAGCAGCACTAAAATGAACACTTCACTCACTTCCTCATAGTTACAAAGCTACAGGTTTAAAAGCTGCAATCTTCATGCCATGACTGCAAAGAAATCACACTTTTGGAGGAGGACAAAATCACTGCAGATAATAACAGGCCACAGGCTTTGCCCTGTGTTTGCAGGGTGGCAGGGCTGAGGCAGGTCAGGCTTTGTCCAAGCTTTACATGAACTGCCCAGAGGTTTGTTTTCAATTTATTTTCTTGCAACAACATCCAAATTTCTTAACCACGGTGTCCAACATACACCAGGTATTTCTTTGTTCTCTTGTACCCCTTGAAAACTGTTCTGCCCAGCTCCAGGTCTGCCCTTTTCTAGGTGAACAGCTGGTTATACACTATGTTTTCTAAATGCAGAAGTGAAGATGGGATTCTTAAACTAACCAACTGGAGAAAGAGTGGGTTATCCTGAACTCATTTATTTTTTTGCAAGCCGAGGGGTGAAGAAATGTAACCATAAAATAACACAAATGTGATTCTCGTGCATGCAAGTCTTTCAAAGCACAAGGCTGACTTTTAACAGATGAGAAAGCCGACCTTCAGCTCTCAGATTCCATTGGTGAAGCTTCCACACCAGGGTGTTGCATTGTAACAATTGTGGTCAATCACTCAGCAGTGGGAAATTGCTCTGAATATGTGAGAAAACAAACTCGCCGTCTCCAAGACACCCCTGATAGCTCCGGAGGGGGCTCTGAGGTTTGCAGCAGAGCTGCAGCTCATAAGTCTCTTCCAATAACATGTCTTTGCAAGATGAGGGGCACATATTTGTTTTTCCAGCTACCATCACTCCTGAATAGTCCTTCCTGTGAGACCTGGATGATGGTAAATACTAGTGGAGCGAGTGTCATTTAGTTTATTTTGTCAGAAGGTGGACACATTATTATCTTTGGTGACAGTAGCAAAGTTAAATTTATCCATGCTACATTTTTCAACCTCTGTAGGAGGACTGTTAGTCTAAACAAAAATACGTCTTTTTTAAAAAGGAAATTGGCTTCTTGCATTTTCTATTGCTTCTTCCTCATATGCTTAATTATTTGCTTTTAAAATTAATGTCATCAAACAACTATTGCGCACATATGTCGCAAAAGTACCACAGAAGATTAATTCAGTTGCTGATCAAAAAGATAAAAGAAAAAAGAAAACAGGTGTGTGTGTCTGTCAATCAATAAACTAAGTAGATTTAATAAAACTTAAAGAGAATAATTTTTTTTACTGTTGGCTGAACTGCACTTGATCTTGTTCTTCACACTTTTAGCAATCATATGCCAATCAATCATATAAGTTTACTAGAATAATGGCAGGAAAAACAGTCTCAAGGCCATAGCAACTTAGACAGTAGCCAAATATCCTTATGCTGTTATCAAAATCATTAATATGCTACATGAACACACAAACAACAAAAATTCCTCATTTATTCTCCCTGCATATCAGCAGGATTAATGTCAAATACTCTCCAGCTTCCTGAATAAAAGGTTTCTTGTTTTTGATGTGACAAATGAGAAACAAATCTCAGCCTGAACTTTTTCATGAGCTGATTATTTTATATTGTGATTCGTATTTTTTTGACAGGCCCGAGTTCCAGATGGACCAGAGGTAATACCAGTCACCCATCCGTGCTGGCAGAAAGGCAGCAGAAGAATACAAAACTGTACAAAATGCTAATTCTCATTATTCTGTTCCTATCCCTGTGAAATTCAGCTGTTCCATACCGTGCCCTGTGAGCTGCAGTTGTGACCTGATTCCATTAAAATAAAACTTGGATGTCTGTTAAAAGTTTTTCCAGTGCTCTTTAGGATATTTCTTTGCTGGTGCAGAGACCTGTGGAAATAACCACTCTTGTTTTGGGCCATCAAGTACATGAATGCACATTATCAGGGACTGTGTGATCCTGCATCTCAGAGAAGGCAGCAGCCCCTCTATTTGCTCTTTCTGTGGAGGATAAAATCAGCTCCTTCCTCTCCAGTCATCAGAAACCTGCACAGGCACTATTAACATGGTTCTCTCGCTTCATTTGGGGGTTTATATTTATGCCCAGAGTCTCTAATTTTGCAGAATGGCCTAGACCTAACCCTGGCATGCACAAAAAATAAAATCTGGAAGAGACAAATTGTGATACAAATTCAAGTCATTAACCCAGGATCAAGCCCATCGTTTATTGCTGTGTAAGAGCTTCTCTTCGCCAGAACTATGAAGCACAGCCAGGAAATCCAAAGGAAACCATTATGTATTAAGCAAAAGACCAAATCCTTCACTCTTCCAGCCTTACAAACTCTACTCCACAAGAATATTTTTATGCAGAAAGAGTCCATATCTAGAGTAAAGGAAATCAATTATTTATGCAGAGGTTTTTTTTCAGGTAATTTTGCTGTTCTTCAGAGATCAGTACAGAATGGTAAAGAGGAATAATTTTAAGCTAAGGAGTCTTAAGGCTTCTCTGCTATGAATTCCCAACTTTATTCATTTTCTCTTGCAAGCAATAGAATTTTGCTTTGAAATAAATTCCCCTGTACTGTCATCTTCCTTCTTTGGGGAGCCTTTAAGGCAGTTGTAAGTCACATTCTGCATATTCAGTAGGAGGAAAAAAGTTATCTGTGAATTAACGAATGCTGAGACTAACACCTCCAAAATGAAAGAAAGCTTATCTACCAACTATTGCCAGAGACAAGGCTACAACTTTGAATTCAGCTCCACCAGATGAACTGCTGTTTATGAGCTGGGTGCAACCATTTGGAATATTTAGAGCAGTTACAACAGCCTGGAACAGAACTGGGAATTTCTTCCTTTCTAACTCACCCAACAGTAAATCTCATCCTACCATTCTGAGCTCCAAGTTGAGACATGCAAGATTTTTGATGGCTAAATATGTCATGATACAGCCCCAGAGCTGACCTCAATATTAAGGAATCTAAAAAATCTGGTAATAATGGTGCAGCTGATATGGTGTTCAGGAGCTTCAATAAAAATGTCTAAGACATATCTTTCTAGGGAATCTCACAGAACACTGGAGAAGACATGCCTTACTGCTTAGGATTTCACCTGCCCCAAATCAGTGCCATTATATGATGTTCCATAGGCAGCCTTGTGTGATTTTATGTTTAGACTGTTCATTATACAGTGATTTTGGATTCTAAGTTCTCCCCAGAGCAGCGGTACTGAGAGATTCGTGAAGTCACCTGTGTTGTCTTTCCCAGTGTGAAGAGCCTTGTTTCCTTCTAATTGTTTTTTTTTCTTGAAGTTATTTAGTGTTTCTGGAAATGCTTTGCCTTAGGCAGAGATGCACAGTTTCTGTTCTTTTAAAACACAAGTACTACAGTGGAAGATCCCAGTTCTTTCCCCCTTCACATCTCTGAACAAAGACTTTCTACAATCATTGTAGTGCTGATTTGTCCAAGTGTGAGAGTTCATCCGAGAGCTACATCTTCATATCCTAAACTTTTATTTATATAAACTGTGTTTTGTGCAGATTTAGGGATAATTTCCTACAAAAAGAAGTATCACAAGAGGACCGGTAGGGAGAGGACTTCAAAGGCATTCATGGCATCCTCTCCCATAGGAAGTCACCTGATTTATCAAACAACTCAACCTAAATAGGTTGCGCTTCGAAGCATTTATTGTTTATATATATAGTACAGTGTGTGTATATATATATACATATATAAAGGTATATATATACTATAATATAGATTGATATACTACATATACTATATATACTACATATATTGTAATATAATATTGATATACTACACATATTGGTCTCCAATTAAATAATGGTCCACTTAAATTAGCAAGCTGAAACAGATCAGTTACATTTGCTAAACACAAGAGTCTCTATGACAACTAATTGGATTGTATATGGAATTTATTGACTTGCAATTAGGATACATCGTTTTGTGTGTAGCAAACTGTTTACACTGAGTGAGCCTTCTGTGATCAGCAATCAGCACATTTAAAACAGATGGGGCTCCATATAGAGCATATTGGGTTTTGTGTACATTATAATACATTGTAGCAGTTTGCATGATCCAATATATATATATGTGACGTTACAGAAGTCTATTAAATAAACGTCCTTTTTATGTCCTCCAGCAACAGATCCTATATACTTCAAGGAGTAGTCGAGCTATTGGAAATGTTTGTTTATGATTCTATTTAGTCTGTTCTCATGGTGTGTCCAAATGAAGGAACTATATCCTACTGGCTGTTAATGAAATGAAGGTTCTCATGATGAATTTAACATGAGCACATTTTGCCTTTGACATGGATATTCACTTGCATTAGTACATCCAAGACAATCTGGTGCTTGAGAGTCACCTGGAAGAGCTGTGAAGGTGCAGGCAGCTATTCAGTGTGTGATACAGTGGAGAATCAAGGTTACTGCCATCAAAATGGAAGTTTTCTTTTGTCACTGTGAATGAAATCCAAGAAATAAAGGCAGGCTTAAGTGTGGGATTGCAATGGGCCACCGACCATGGAGGAACAGCTATTCCAAAGATCACACACAATCCCATCCTGCTACACATCCTAAACCAGAGGAAATGACAAGGGGAAAACCTCCTAAACCTCACTGCAGGGAAACATGGAGAGGGGGTATTTATGGGATGTTTCACCACCAGATAACACAACCCACTTTAAACTACATTTGAAATATGAACTAGCTAGAAAAAGAAAGGAATTACGTCACTTTGGATGCATATTATATGGTGTCATATTTTTATTAATACTGTAACAACATAAGCAGTTTTATAGTAAAATGTGAGAAAAAACAAATCTGAGATTCCCTAAGAACAAAGTAACGATGGTTTTGATTTTATTTTTTTTTTCTCTGCCTGTTTAGAACAAGCACAGTGAGCTTTGGACTATTTCCACTCTCAAAACTCTTAAAAATTCCTCTGAATAAAGTGGTCCTCAGGACTGACAGATCAATTATTAAAAGCATATTGATCAGTGCACAGTATGTACAGGATTACAATTATTGAAACAATTAGGTTTTTTTTTATGCTACTCTGTGTATAATGATGTAGGTAATGTTTAGCTGATTAGTCCTGAAAAAAAAAGAAATAATTATTTGAGTACAGGGGCTATATGTGTCTGATTTCAGTTAAGTACTCAGTGCCCTCAGATTTTATGGGAAGCACCTGGTGCACTGTTAAAATAAAACAAATTGATTGAGACTATATATATGTACTGTAACAAGTTCTTAATGAGGAACTGCCTGCTCATCAGTAGTGCTTGGGAATCTGTGTTTTATGGCTATCTCTGGGCTTTATGGACTTCTCTGTCTCCTCTTTGGTCTTATTCTGGAGATCTGCTGTTCAATACCAAAACCCTTGTAAACACTTTATGTCTTCTCTTTGGATGGGAAAACCTCTTCTCTTCTTGGTCTTTGTCATCACTATTCCCAGAAACTCACTTAATCTTCAGAAATAATTTGGATCTTGATACTCAAAGAATGGCTACATGTACATGTAGCACTCTACATCTGGCAGAAAAGCAGTTTTATCTCACCTAAAATGCTTTGAAGAGTTAAGAACATTTTAAAAACTATTCTCAGCATAATTTTGACTCATTTTTCACACAAGTTCTATATAAGTGGAATTACCTACATATTTCCGGGGGCAAAAAAGGGGACAGATATTCATGTAAATCCTTCAGTTTCTCTCTGAGAGAGTAGAGGGGGAGATGACAAGTCAAAGACATTTTTGGACAGAAGGAAGAAGGAAGCATCTGGTCGATACCACAGAGAGACTCAGTATGTAACTAGGTAAACTGAGCTCTCATGTTTCACCTGGAGCCAGTCATTGACAAGTCAACTTGTGAAAACCAAGGGCAATGCGAAGCCAGCAGAGGATGTCCTGCAGCACTGGGTCATTCTCCGGGCTGCAGACACGACAGTTCTCAAGGAAACAGGAAAATGAAGCAGCGGAGTTCATATTCTCCTGAGCAGAAACTTTGAGATATAGAAATTAAACAGAACAGAGGTGGAAGGCATCAGCTAGCTCATCCTGCTGACAATTCTATAATGTTCCTCTGAGGATTAGCATATTGTTCAGCATGGTGTTAAATATTCCCTGCTAGGAGCTGCTGTTTTTTTTTCTTGAGACCATTTAAACTAGAACAGGTCTTAGTATCAGGAAATAGTCTCGTCTGTAGCCTAAATATTCATATTTCTTAATTTCATCCCATTATGTCTGCTGAGACCATGACACATACTGCTCTGTCAAATAACATCTATCTTGTTTAACTCCTTCAGCTGCTGAAGGCTGCCCTAGTGACAGCCACAGATTGCTTAGTCAGAAATCAGTCCTGTTAAGAGTTCCTTTCACACTTAACCTCTTGTTCCATGACTGAATTATTCTGCTGCCATTGCCATCCATCATCGTCATTTCAAAACCTCTCATATTATAAACGAAATAAAATATCTGAAATTTATCATTTAAATAGCAACAGTGGGAGCACAAACTCCAGTGTGAGTTATTTTATGTCAACTGTCATTTGCTTTAGACGTTCTCATCAGTCTGCCACGATAAAGCATGAAATAGAAGACATACGTTCCTCTGAAAACATCCCCAAAGGTTCAAACTTAGAGATTCCTACTGTGCCAAATATCAGGCAGTCTGCCAATAAGCTCAATTAGAATCTTTGACTAAATTAAGTAGCACACAATCAAAGCATACGAAGGAAAAAAGCCCCCTCCAAAGGAATGGCTTTCCTGGAGGTGTAACAAAACCTTTTCTTCGCTGCTCAAAATAAGTCTCAAATTATGGTGATGTTATTTGACTTCAGGAATGCACAGATGTGTTAAGTATTTCATTGGGAATACAGTGTGGTTAGTTGGACAAGCATAAAGCATACATAATTAATTTCATTCTTACAGTGCCTCTGCTCTTTAACACGATATTTGTTACCGTAGCAAAAGCAGCTTACCAAGCACCCTGTTTAACTGACAACATTGAAGGGAATTGTCAGGGAAAAAGATGAAAAATCTGGTTTCATTCCACTCTCAAAAATGCAGACTGCATGTCTGCATTTAGGGTTTTAAAGCAGACACAAGAAGAATGGCAGGTTCCTGCAGAGAAATATGTCACTGGTGATAAACTACCCCAAAGTCAGTAGAGCAGATAATGCATTGCAGGTCAGAAACTACACCCCTGACAATCCTGCACATGCAGGTAATACACCAAATGTCACATCTGAAGGGGGTAATGCTTTTTCTACTGCTACATCCTCAACAAATTGCAGTACATAGCTGAGCTACTTGCTGACACGGAAGCATGAAGGAGTTTTAGGTAACAAAAAATGCAATGAGAGACTGAACAAGATAGACCACCAGATCAAAAAAATCCAGTAAAATTAACAGCCCAAATCTCATCAGCAATATAAGCCAAACAGTAAATCATCTTAGATTGTAATCGTAACTCATAAAAAGTAATTGTTCTTTATAGCTCTGTATTAAAAGATTAAGCCCTCTAGACAGAAAGGCATCAGACCTTAATAAGGTTAAAAATCGCTTGCTTGTTTGTTTTTAGTCTTGACACATTTTATCCTTTATGTGCAGGATTTTTAACAGCACATTTCACTTTAATGGATGCAGTGGAATTCGTCTGTGTTGTTCATAATTCGTAGCTACACACATCTTGACTTATATCTCTACAGCACTGACATTAACTCATTCATTCTTACCATGCCTGGATGAGCTGAAAATGAGGGAAGGAGATAGGAAAACCTGCCTAAAATCACACTGGCATTGCTACAGTGTTCCTGCATTTCACTCACATGCTCAATCTCCCAGGCCATGCTTCCTCTTCCTCACCATCTTCCCGAATTATTGAGGAAGACCCAAACTTTAGTATTAATTCATGGCCTTTCACACAAAGCTGAGAAAAACACTGATGGAAAAAAGTACCTAATTAAGTTTCTCACCTGGACCAAGCTTTCCCATGCTTGGGTGGACACATCAGAAGTCAGGACCTGAATGCACAAGCCCACACAGATGAGTGGAGTTGGTGCAGCAGCCTCTAACTCAGAACAGGGTGGGGTGGAGAGAAGCCCTGCCAATTAAATAGACCCCCTAAAGTCCCAGAGCAGCCTAAGGAATGCATTTTAAAGGGTTTCCTTTTGTTGTACACACTATGCAGCTTCCAGATTAGCTACACAGGAAACTGCTAAATTCAGCAGACCATTTTCAAGCAGATGTTAAAATGTAGAAATATTTCCAGTAGTGGAGGATGGCAGATCTATTTTCTATAATGAGTCACTTCTTGATGAGCTGAGATTTTTCCTTTCAGGTCTGGAGAAAGCTAAAACCTGGAATATTTTTGAATCACCAGTTGTTTTAGCCAGCAGGAAACTCTACTAGTGACTTACTGGCCCAGTCTTGTGCTCAGAATTTTTAAAGATCATAAAATCTGACTTAGAGAGCAGCTTGGCAAATGGTCTACTGCAGCACAATAGAGCACAGCTAGCATTTCTCTTTCCTATCCCATGATCAAAGAAGTATGAACTCTTGATTTCTCAGTGAAGAAGGGTAACAGAATTTAGGTAGATTTTGTTAAAAATTCATGCTATCATCCATGGACAGTTTGAGTGCTGACAGGAATGGATCAGATCATGTGAAACCCAGCAATCCACCGTTTTTGGTGGGTTTTCCATTTTACCGGTTTTCAAAGTGATCTTTGGGCACCTTCTATTCAGGTATATGTTGATTCCCAGGATTTGTGAGGATGGTACCAGAAGCTACAGAATGGATAATGGTGGACAAACATGATGAAAATTGGCAGCAAACCACTAACTTTGGGGGTTTTTCTATGGTATGAAGAGTCATTCCCAATTCGGCAGCCTTGTGGACAATTCCATGACACCTTCTTGCCCCAGATTTTTAATTTGCAGAATACATGGGGACTGCAGGGGAGTCTCTGCTTGGGCACCTGGAGCACCTCCTCCCCTTCCTTCTTCCATGGTGTCTGCAGGGCTCTTTGTCTCACAGATTCTCACTTCTTAATTTGGCTGCAATTGCTGTTGTGCAGTAACTTTTCCACCCTTCTTAAATACATTACCCAGAGGTGTTCCCACATCACTGATGGGATCAGGGGGTCTGTCTGGGAGCTGGCACTCAGAGACTTCATACCAAACAGGGGAAGCTTCTGGCAGCTTCTCCCAGAAGCCATCCTGCTACCAAAACCTTGCCCCACAAACCCAATGCGTGCATAATACCTGACACCAGGCATAAACAACCACATTTACCCAAAAGACCATAATGAAGAGGCAAATTTGCTGTGGTGTATGATAGGACTGAGTCATAGAGCCAGCAGGTCATTAGTGGAGGGCTGTTTATGCATTCTCCTTTAATTACATTAATATTTATTAAGAACTCTACTACAATTTAATGCCACCAGTTGTGGTTAAGAAGTTGTTCCACACGGGCAGGACAACTTAATGCAACACTCTTGTTCATGCCACCACATTTTACCTTTCCGTGTTCATGAATTTTCCACTGCTGTAAAGAAACCCTCACGTTCTGTGCTACTACTTAAGTTACTGAAAACTTGCAAAGCCTGGCATGTCAAATTCAAATATAAAATCCATGATGTGACAACACCAGATCAAAGTGGCAAAGTGTATTTATGACAGCTGTCTGTAATAGCAGTCTTGTCAAGGGCTGAACTGATGGTTATATGTTGATGCAGGTAAAAAAATCACTCTTCCTGACAGACAATGACTTTAAATAATTCACTGTTTAAATCTGCCTTAATTTACACATGTTCAGCTGATGTCAACCTTTAGAAAAGATGTGAAATATTATTTTTCCTGCTCTTAAAAACACACATTATAAATAAACAACATAGAAATAGTGTGAAATTCTTCAAATGAGAAAGGAAAATTTCTGTACATGGGGCAGGCCCATACCACAGTCTTAGAACAGTCAAGAATCCACACAGAATTGGCCCTCCCAAAGGTGTCATTGTTCCTGACACAGTAACTCAAAACAGCTGGATTTCTCCATAATATTTACCAGCCACCGCCATTGACTCTTGTCTACTGATCCCTAAAGTCAAAGAACCTTGAATCCTAACTTATTTCCTAGTTTCTTGGTAGGCACCAGAACTTTCTGTATGTCTGCCAAGCATTATAATAGTGAAAATATTCTGTCAGTCAACACAAACTGTGGGCTGATTTGATATGAAACACCAGAGAGGAGCCCAGCTTCACACTAAACTTGCTGTCCCTTTGTGCTCTGGTAGGTAAATATCTGCCACTGCTACTTGTGGACCTGCTGTTCTCTAAACACGTCACGGAGTTGAAGGGATCCCACTAGGACAGTTAAGAACTGCAAAGCAGATGACAAAACTAAACCCATGTCATCTTAGAGGGAGATTTGTGTCCCTTTCAAAGGAAAATGGATCTCTTAGTTTAAGACCACGGCAGTTACAAGCCTGGAAGCTGAGAACCCCTTGTCACTCTGACAAAGCTGTCTCACATTGGGATACGATGCTATGAAAAACTAAAAACTTTTTCATTAAAATTACTAATTTACTGAAAAAAGCAAACACACAATACCAGTTATCACTGCCCTGACCAATCAATGGTTTCAGATGAAGGCAGATGATATTGTCTCTTACTCAGCTTCCAGAATGACCTCGCACCTTATCCTGTTCTCCAGGTCCTTTCCAGGCATCAGGAAGTTATTTAGAGAGAGAAGGCATCCAGCAGTCTGAGCTGTTTGTACCACGATGTGAAACCTGTGAAATGCTTTTCTTTGTTCACACACAGACTAGGTGATTGCTTTGATAGCAACAGTTCATACTGCTACAAAGAAAAACTTAAGAGGATGAGAAAGATTTGAAACATTCCTGAGCGAAATCTGAAGGGTTTTAGCAGGATAACGACTTCTTTTTCTCACTGAGGGGAGCCTGGTAAGGAATCCTCGCAGTAAGAGATTTGTCATGTATCAGGAAAGGGAATGAAAGAGCCAGCTTTTACCTGTGGAAAAAACTTAAAAACCTCTTCTGTCTATAACCCCCGTTGATATTTTCCCACCAAAACATTGATTTGTGCTCTTTTTTCCACACCCCTTGAGATGCAGACTCACTGAAACAGCCCAGGACTCTGCACATGGACCTTATGTGCTGGAACTACACTGTCATTTTTTAATTTTTTATATGTTTCTTGAGCAAAACCTGTATTTCCCTCTTGCAGATATCACCATTGCCTCGCCCTGAGCTGTGTGAATGCAGCTGACATTTTCCAGGTTCCTCACTGGCATTAGTACACTGTTTCCCAGAGTCCTAGGCCTTGGGGCAGTCCTGTTTCTGGTCTGTCTCTGAATAGAAACAATAGGGTGATGAACACTTTGCACAGACTTTGCAAATGGTCTTGGAAAAACAGTCAGTCTTCACTTGAAAAATTACAACAATTATATCAAAATAAAAAAATTCTGTTATTATTTGTTCAACCTGTGCTGTGCTATCTGGAAACATTCCTTGAGGTTGATGAGCTGGAGGTGAATGAGTTAGGGGGTGAGGATCCTCCCTTTTTACTCGTCTGAGGTTTATGTTTCTGGTTTCCTCCACTCTTCTCTGAATATCTGGAAGGGATTTCCTTTTATAAAAACAAGATCCTATTGCTATGGGAGTCTAATAAGATTCATCAGGTGTCCAAAATGAGATGTCCAGGAGTGCAGTTTTGCATTAGCCTACAAGGTGCCATTCCTAAAAGGTCAGCAGTCAGCAGCTAAATCAAATGTTCTCCTAAAATGTCCTAATCACTTTGAGCTTGTAAAAGTGTGTGTTTTTAAAAAAATGCAGAACTATTCTACACTAAGATATGATCTCAAAACATCTTTACTTCATATTTTTTACTAGCATACCTAAGTGGAAAATTAACAAGAAGCCACAAGCTTATAAATCTTAATCATTGGTCCCTGATGCACTTTAATCTGTTGGTATAAACAATACAAATAATAGGTAGATGCACATTGGTCATGCAAGTCCTGGGTACGATTGTAATTGCCAGGGAATGTGTGAGCACTCCAGTTCTGTGTGGAGCAAAGCCTATGGAAAGGAGAGCTGGGAATAGCAAGTACTCGGAATCAAGAACACTGTGTGCTTTCTGAAGGTCATTTGGTTCCTTCTCCCTCATTATTAACTTTAATAATTTATACTATTTGAGCTATTCCTGCTTTCTTTTTATATCTCTTGCTTAAACAACGGTCTTTGTTTAGGCTTTCTGAACATAAAATCATGTCTGATTTTCCCAGTCCTTCTATATTCCACCTGACTTTAATGCATTAGAACTTTTCTGGTCAGTATTCTGACCATGGGAGGAAGTATAACAGCTTGAATTCTTGCAGCCTTTCCTTGGGTTTTGGTGTTTTGTTTTGCTGTGTTTTTTTGTGGGGAGGTGGAATGAAGATCCTCTCCTGTGGAGAAAAGAAGGTGTTTATGCACTTTTATTCTCTGAAAATTCTATAAGTGAATTATTAAGGAGCCAGGTTTCCATCTATTCTAGTCCCCAAACTAACATAATTTAGGCTTACTAAAATAAAAGAACACTGAAAATTGTATAGCCACTATATGCCCTTAAAAGTGTCAAATCTGACAGAAAACAGCTTTTCTATCATATCTATAGCATTTACTAAACTACAGCCTCAATGGTAATGGATAATAAATGTGAATTTATTGAATGTGAAATGAAGCAGATCCTGGCCTTGACCTTAACAGTTGCTTCTGTGGGATTGTTTACTCCACCTGGTCTAAATAATGGAGAATTTCTTCATTTCCAGCAGCTTGACCGTAGCTGAGGGGGAGAGCAGTGTGCCTGTGCCGGAGCAAGCCTTTGGATCTATCACATGGCAACTCCTGACAACAGCACTGAAGAGTTGTAACTCTGACTGGTTCAATATTTGCAGGGCATTGTGTGTACATATGTCTGGGATGGGAGGTGGGGGGAAGTGCCTTGTTGTTATGGCAAACACACTGCTTCCCTAGAGGAAGCAATGAGAGAAAAACACTCTCAAAATGTGCATGTAAAGCCCTGGAGTATGAAATCTCTCAAGCTTTTTACGAAAATGTTTTCATCTCTAAGTGCAGGTCTCAGCAATCCAGTCAATTTTATTACATGTAAATAAAACTATGGTCTTGTCAGTGTAGCCACAATGAAAATTCAGTGGTGAACTTCTGTAGATAATCTCAGCATACATTCTTTAGGTCATAGATGACACCGTGTGGAATTTGAGACCATGCTAGCCAAAGTAGTAACATATTTTAACTAATAAATAAGTCTTTTCTTCCTCCTAAGTTAAGAAATTTGTTGAAGACATGGTCCAGAATGCATTTCCTTACCCTGTTTCTTTCCACCTTCTGCATGTTAAATGGGTTTTTGTCTCTATTCATCTTCCCAAACTACTATAAAAGCTTCCATGTGTAGGCTGATGGTTAAATCAGAATCGGGGAACTGGCAGAGCAGCATGAAATACATTCATTCAATACAACTATTATATTTTCTTACTCTTAAGCCTTGCTCATCTTTCTATACATTTTTCTTGCATAAAATAAAACAGAATATCCACTCTCCTGGAGAAATAAAATTCTTTTTGCAGCAGAGTGCCTTTGTCACCAGCTGCAAAATTCACAGTTTAAAATTTTATATTATAAACTGTTAATGGCTGATAAATAGTCAAATAAAGGAACAGCAAAGTGCATTACTATAGCAGGGTGGACAACAAATCCTTTGAGAGGAAGATAATGTAAAATTCTCATTCTTTGTGCTTCTCAAAGCCTGGCTACATTACATTTGGTATTAGCACAGTTAAATCTTTCCATGCACGCAGCTTGTCATGCCATACAGACTCTAAAACTGGCTCCCAAACTGCTTTGGTGCTTCACAGACTTTAGATGACAGCGAAACTCTTAAACTGGAGGAGATTATTGACACAATCATTGTGCTATGAAACAAACTTTGTTTTTCCGTAATGCTTAAATGTTTGTTGTCCTGCTCCATACTATTTACCCAACTTCCACTAATTAACAGCAATTTATACATCCTAGTTATAACTTCATTTATGCTCCTACTGGTTCCAAAGAACATCCCTACACCGTCATTTTCCACCAACCCTTTTTGTATTCCCTCCAAGAAACGTTTTATCCAGAACCTCATAACATTGAACTTTGAAGATTTACTGCAGCTCTGAGATATATTCAAGATATGACTCCTCCTATGTTCTTTGTTAAGAAATATTACAATAAGCCTGGATAACCCACAGTCTGATTTGGGAATAGATTATTCTGCGATAAATTCACAGGGCTACTCAGTATTCAGCATTACTCCACGAGGAAAATTTCACACAGAATGAAGCCATTTCACTCGATTAGGGAATATAAACATCAAGATTCTCAGCTTGTCAAGGATTCTGTTCTAACAGCCAGTCCGTGGGCGCCTGTGCAGTTCAGCTGCAAGAGCCTGCAGTGTTAAGGGTATGAATCTTCCTAAGTAGGAAGGAGATAACAGGTCCCTGCTCCCGTGAGTCTGAGGACTTGTCCCTTATCTAAGAAGACAGATTGAAAGATGGAGTGGAGCAAAAGCCACAGCAGTGCAGGTGGTGAAAACAGGGGCTGCAAAGGAGGAGGTGCTGCTTTCCACACTCACAGGAGCACGATGAACAGCAGCAGAACATTCAATAGTGCAGCAGAACATGCTCAAGCCAGACACTGCCAAAAGCTCTGCAGCAACTGAGACAGGTAAATTTGGGAACACGCTGCCTAGACAGAAAATTGATAACACCTTACAGGAAAGGGATGGTCCTAGTGACTTATTGGGCTTTTCCAGACAAATTTCTCAATCATTGTGTCACTGTTTTTCCATATTTTGGCATTAAATGCCAAATTAACAAAGTACTGGAAATTATATTTATTTTCAGTCTTCAGATATCCTTTTCTTTTTTACTTCTTCCTTCACACTTGTCTCCAGAGAAAGAATTCAACCATTTTAAATAGATAAGCAAGGGACCTGACTTCAGTTATATTTTATGGCTTTGAATTCCACAGATAGTCTTCAGCATAGTCCCTGGAATAACACTGCTAAACACTTCAGTGATTTTGACAGCTTCCCAGCTATCACTTGTTGTTGCTTTCACAACTGAAAATCAAAGTTGTTATCCATAAAATATGAATGATAAACACAAAGTGTAGCCTCCCACATGTTCTTGGGCTTTCATGGCTTTCTTAGACAGCACGGAGCACCAACGAGGGGATCAAATTGCTGCTTTTCCTCATTGCTGCCCAGGCATTTATCCTTGGACAGCCCGAAGAAGCCACTGCTGAACAGCATGGGAATGCTGAACAGCATGGGAATGCTGTCCCTGGGAGAAGATGCAAGACAAAGCATCATGAGCAGACAGGCAAATTCCTCATCAGCTGATCCCACCCTCTTTCTCTTGCAGGGTAAGGATTGGCCCCACTGCTGGCAGGACTTGGGCTGGGGACTGAGCAGAGCTCAGAGGATTTGGCAGAACTGATGCGGAAGAGGAATGAAATATTCCCCGACGTTCAGGTGAAAGTAAACCCCACAGGAATGTATCTCACCATACTTCATTTAAAGGGAAACTTGAAACATTGATTTTCAAATTTTAAATGGAAGAAAAATGGCCTCTTTTATTTTAATAGGCACCAAGCATAATGGATTATAAAATAATCTCTGACTTAATGCAAGACCTTTAAAAAGCAGAAAATTGGAACACAAGACATGTTTCAGACCCTTCCTGAAATTTCTAACAACTTATCAGTATTTTTTAGTTTCAAATTCAGACCATTTCTTGTTTTACTTCGGGTAGAACACAGAGTATTTCCCTTTTTTAACCACTTGATGACATACTAGTCATGTAGACTTTAATAAAATACATCAGTGGCTTTCTTGAGTAGGAGAGTTGAGGGAGGTGGTGTGGTAGAAATCAGGGATTTTAGTACAAAAATATTATGGAAATACAGGATGCTTGTTTAGAATAAAATGTTTCACACACACCAACCCCCCCCTCAGTAATCTTTACAGATATAGATACAAACACAGACTTGCAGATGGATTTTGCACCCATTAGGACTTCTGCAAGTACTCACACAGGTTCATGTGTATATATTTAACTGCAGGGCTGTAGTTGCACAGGTTTATGTGGAAAAAAGAAAATCAGATACTGTTACTTTTACTGCTAAGAAAATGTGTTTTAAATTCATAATGCTCCAAGATACCTCTGTGAAGGAAAGGTGTAACTTGAGGCAGTATCCTGAAGGACTGACTGATGCTCTTTTTTTACCTTCCTAAGAGAGGAGAAGTTCATCAGTTATTTTGCCACTGCTGGAAACTTGTACTCAGATTTTGTGTGTCACTGAGGGCTCAGCTGATATGTCTAAGTGCTATTCCAGGGCACTGTTGCATAAACTACATGTTACATTCAATCCTGTTTTGGCCACTGATAACAAGAAAAATCGATAGAAATTCCAAAATATTATTAAAGAAGGTCTATCCAAGAAAATGTATTGTTATACTCAAACCCATATAATTATACCACTCTCTTTGTTAGTGTAAGACTCCACCTTTGGAGTTTAGTTGTTGTTATTTCTTTTTGTCTCCCACCCTTTTTTTTGTCAAATGGTTTGGCGGCTTTGCCAATATTGAGCCACTTCCAAGAAGACACAAATAACACTCCAAACGATGCTGTAAACCCAGAAAGAGTGTGTGTATACCGAGAGTTGCATTGCTACAGCTATATCCCTAAATTTCTCCATTTCAGCATTCCTCATGCTATGCTTAAGCTCATTTAATACCTTACAGCCCTTTGCTTTGTTCATGAGTGATGTACAGAGCAGCAGAGCTGCAGAGTGGCATCACAGAAGAAGATTGTAATTGCTGCCACGGTGAAACACCAGACTCCAGTCAGTAAAAGCACTGCAATGCAATGCACTGAAATGCACAATTTGCTTGTGTATTCCAAAGCACAGTTATGGAACTCCACCCCCATATTCTCTGAGTAACCAAAAAATTAATACTTCCTTCACCTATTGTGTTTGCTGTGGGTGGATTTAATGTTATGATGATAATACAAGATGTATAATACAACACCTTTAAGCATGCAAACACATTTCTATAAAGCAAATTCTTTAATCTTTCCAAGGCTCCAGATGGCACCACCAATTTTTTTTTTCTTTTTTTTTTTTTTTTTTTAAAGACTGTAGGGAAGTTACTGTACATGTCTGCTGCTTTACTGCAGCTTTTAACATCTTCAGCAGAACTGTTGGAAGAGCAAGGGCTTTCCTGACAGGAATAAAATACATATAAAGGAAGAGCAGAAATAAAAGTGAGGAGTTCAGGAAGTTCAGAATAATTTGCTGGTTGAGGCTCTTAGTACCAGACACATTTATATGAATTGCATTCAGCTGTCATGGGCTTGTCACTGATTTCTTACCAATTTTTTCTCTCATTAATTTTATTGCCTTATATTTTATTACTTATTGTATACAGAATATATCTACAAATGAGAGTTACTTACCTCCTATCAGAACTATTAAAGCTTGGAAACATCAAGCAATGACTTTTATTTGACAGAAAACATTTAATGAAATTTCAAAACTGGTAGGTGTAATTGAAAGCTTCAAATTTACAAATCTGACTTTTTTTTCCTTTAAGAGACAAATAAAGATTGATTTATTTATCTTCGTCTGCACCTGAAATGACTCTGACTGCAGGGAGAAAGCCATTATAAACAAAAAAAGGCAAGCAGGTATTGCTGGTGCATAATCTGAATTAAGATGACAAGGAGTTGAGCACATTCATGAAATGCTTTTTAAAAAAAGTGGTCTTTTCAAATTGGCCACTGCTCAGAGGACAGGAGAGAAATGTATGGTGTGGGCAACAGTGTATTCTACAGCAGCCCATCGTCAGCCTGTCACAGAACAGGAGCCAACAGCCATGGCACACTAAACATATTTGTAAGAGGCAAGTCCTCCCAATTTTTGGCATCCACCCTATTCCAAACCACTTAGAGGAGTGTTATTGGCACTTCTGCCTCTGCATTAAAGAAAAAATCAGTAGCATCTTGGTTCTTGAGAAGGAAACTCAGCAGGAGTCAGGAGACGATGAGAACACATAACCTCTAATTTGGAAATGAAAATCAAATTTAGCACTAGAATGAGGTTGCCAAAGCCTCGTCTGCAGGCCAGACTCTCCAACTGTTCTGATCAGTGTTGTATGGGAAATGAACACAGTCTGGGATGGGGGAAATGCACTGGCACTGGGATGGTGCTGAGCATGTTGATTGGCTCAAGGATGTTAGATTGGATAAGAGACTGACTGCAATTATTTATTTGGAAGAAAGAGACTGGCACATACGTGTTTGTACACATACAAAGTACAGAGATAAGGTGACATTTAGAGAAGTTCAAGAATGTTGAATGATTTCTACCAATTTGAAGCCAATGTTGGTCCACTGGAGCCCAGAAGCTCCATCTCTCAAATGAAGCTGTCTGCCTGTCTATGGATGAGGTTTTGGGACTGGGACTAAAAGACGAAACCATATATCGGAGTTTTGCACAAATAAGCCATGAAGAGATCAAGAAATGACCCAAAAAATAATCACCTGAGCTCTGGAGAGTTTTAGCATTACTTAATCCATCCATAATCTTACTTCACAGTCTCTCTTCCCAACCCCTGCCTTAATCCTTGCTCCTAAACCTTGTGTATTCTCTTTTTAATACACAAGTGCCAAAATCCCACTAATATGACTAACACTTCTTCACTCCATTGAGAAGATCCAGCAACAAGCTACCCCTGTAACCTTCACACCTTCAGAGTAATCCCAAAGTCATCTCCAGCAAAAGGCATCAGCGATCATTTGTCCAATATATCTCTATCATTCATCAGTGAGTCAATATTTCCTCTTATCATGAAGGCATTTCTAATTAAATTTTCCCAAACTAGCTAGTTTTTCTTATGTCAAACCCAACGTTAAACTGTTATTTCTGTCTAGGTATGTAGATTGGGATGCAGAGGTTATTGTTAACCAAAATAATATAATGCTGCATGCCTGAAAATTTGGGTATATTTTATAATATTTTGGGTATGGTCTGACTATAGATTTGAAACATTCAATACATTACAGCAAGTAAATAGCTGTAAAGCAAGCAGGTTTTATTCCAAGTTCATTTCATCGTTAAATAAAGCAAGTTGAATAAATATAGGCTTTTATTTTTTCTGTCTACAAAGAAGAATTTCTTTAGGAAGAAAGTCCCGAATTGGCATTTTTGCTTCAATTGAAACTTGTAGTAGGAAAACAAATCTTTCGTGGCTTTAATCTGAAACATTAGGGCTTGAAGTCTGAACAACTGTTTACTATTCCACTATCTGATAAAACTTCAGAACCCCAGGGAAACTAATTTAAAAGGAAGACCTGAGATCGAGATAAGCTTCTGCAAATCTAAAACTAGTCATCCAAAATGAAAACCAGAGTTTCGGTTTACTTGATAAATCTCTATCTGAACAGCAGCGTTATAATTAATGAACAATAAAGAAGAGACTACCATAACCACTTCAAATCCCTCGATTCATAACTCACCAGAAATGAAGAAAACTGCTTTCAGAGTAATTTTGTGTTGTAATGTATGCTACATTGTAAAGAAATAGGAAGTGTGCCTAACTACTTAAGCATCAGTTAAAGGAAAAAGAGGGGAAAAAAGTCAATAAAGTTGTTAAATTAAGCTTTGCTCTCTTTGACTAGCTTTAGATAATTGTCAAGGTGTTTGGGGGTAAATTTTATTCTTCTTATTCAATACATTAAATATCACTTGGACTGTTGGGAAGTTAGAGTTATGAAGTCCTGATTCAGCAGAATATTCAAGTCTCTAATTAAATCTTTCCCTATTCAGCAAAGTGTCTGACCTTATATGGACTATTGTAAAGACAAAAAAAAAAAAAAATTGGAAAAATGACCTTTTAAGGAAATAAAATTAAAAAGCAAAGGGGAAATAAGCATATTTTACTATATTCAAACATGTTTCCATTTCCCTAAAGATCTTTAAAATGTTTTAGCTTTCCCTAAACTTGTTGAACAGAGTAAAGCATCCCATTAAAAATGAAGTGCTGATAAAGCTTTGGTAGTTCAAACACACTCAGTAAGTCAACCAAAGAAGAATTTAAGAAATAACAAGCACAAAACAGAAAACCTTTTGAAAATCTATAATGACAATACTTATACCCCAAGAGAAACATTCAGAGAAGCCAAATTCTTTACATCTGGAGTCAGAAAGAGAGGTGATTCTCACTCCATAATCCTCCACTGTGGAAGACTCAAAAAAACCACAAAAAACAAACTGTCTGAAATTTTGACTATAGAGGAGATTCCAGGACGTTTTTATATTGTGAATAATATCAATGACAAGAACCAAATCATATTCATCTAAGACTTCTAGTGGAAGTTAAACAGAAAAATCACTCACAGCAGTGAACAACCATTGACTTAAAATCACTGAGCTCTGGTAAGGGTCAAACATGGTACCAAATTTCAGAAGGATGCCAGGATAGATGTAGAAAAATAACTTGTCTGGAAGTCACACATCTATAGACACTGTAAGGAAAAACAAATTAACAGACATCTTGACAAAAATAATGTACTTTGAGAGAGTCTACCTGCCTTCTCTTACAGGAAATTGCCCCTTACAAACATAAAAATTCTCCCAAAAAATCACCTCTGTGCAGTTAAAGTGATCCAGTTAATAAAAGTCTATAGGTATTTCTAAAAGGCTTCCAAGAAATTTCTCCATCAAGGCTTTGCAAGAAACTGAGAAGCTGTGACATAAGAGGGAATGTCATGGATAAATGACGGCTTAAAAAATGGGCAACAAAACAGTGGGAATATCTGATGTGCCCTCCCGAAGAAGGGAGGTCACTAATGGCATTCTGCAGGGAGATGTACTGGGACTGCTGAACATCCACAGCCTGGAAAAGGGACTGAGCAGGTAGGGGATAGTTCAACAGTAGAAAGTCATCTGAAGGAGTGAGGACAAAAAGCAGCTGAGAAGAACTGCAGAAGGAGTTTAAGTTAGAGCAGATAAACACTACCAGGCAAAACTGAATGACAAAAACCACAAAGTGATGTGTGTTGGCTGAGCAGAGCAATCCTAATTGCATAAATTAAAAAAAAAAAAAACAAAACCAAACAACAGGCTCTGAGGTGACTATTTTAATTCAGGACCAGGACATTGGGGTCTGTTATAAATAGTTCCACGAAAACACCAGCTCAGTATCAGCCTGGAAGACAAAGCAGATTGAATCCTTGTTTAAAACAGAAACCATGACAAGCAAACCATGATTCCTTGATATCTTGACTATTGCACCCAGTTCTGTTCCTTTCACCTCCAAGAATTTACTAGACATTAAAAGGTTCCAAGAAGGGCCATAAGAATGATCAAAGCTGTGAAAAGGCTTCCTTATGAGAAATGATCAAGTGAGGGAAGAAACCTGTGAGTGGCATGGAGGAGGTGGATTTGGATCACTTTGCCATGATCTCCTCTTTGTCTACTAACTATGTAATAAAATTCATTACCTTTCTGCAATAGATATCTCTATTGTATTTCTTTTTCTATAATGTACAGAGATATTCTGGGGACTGGCACAGACAGAATTTCTGTATATTACAGGGCCTGATAGCAAAGACTAATGAAAAAGACACATTATACAGACACTTCTATTTTCTTCTAGTAACAATCCTGCTGAAGAAAAGCTGGAAAAGGAAGTTATTAAATAAGTAAAAATGCCCTATAAGTTTCTAGAAACACCTACACAGTGAGTGGGTAGCTACTTCTGTGAGACTACTATTTACACTATTTCAGGATCGTTCCTCAGACACATATTGTATTAAATTAATCTTAGGGAAAATATAACATCCCAGAAGACTCATACTCATCTAAGGCTCTGTTTGTCTTTCCAAAGCTGCTCCTCCATTCATTTTTTTTTTTGGCTAAGATCTTTCTAATGTGATTTTGAGATTTTATGTCAATGAAAGTGTTGAGGAAGCTCATAGTGAGAAGATTTACAGTTTATAATAAATCTGCTCCTAGATTACATGTTGTCTATTTACCATGTCAGCTGCTCCATCAGAAGCAATGCAGAATTGCAAGGCTACACCACCCCAAGCTGATCTCTGTTCTCTTGCTTTCCCAGAACGTGATTAAGAAAGGGCACAGGGTATTTCCTTTTTTAGGAAAGGAAAAGGGTATTAGAAAGGGTATGTCCTTTTTTAGCCCCACACCTTCACTTCCTTTTCCAGAATCCAAAGGAGACATAACAACACAGGTTAAGCTTTGCAACCAGAACAAGTCTACGGGAAGAGAGGAGGTCCTCAAAAACCTAAACAATCCCTCTCACTAATCCCTTGCATTCACAATGTGAATGTTGAACATGGATCATAAAGATAACAAAAAGCAAATTAAAATAATTAACATTACTAAATTTATAATTTCAAATTAAGATTGGTTTGAGAATTTCGATTGGGGATTTTTTTCTGCCAGGAGTACTCAGAAATTCTCACAGAAAGTATTTCCCCTTCAGCAACGGGAATCATGATCAGGAAAACCATGCAGAAAGAAATAGGGAAATGCTAAGTAGGATATTCAAATTTCACACAGGCAATTTCTGCTAATACTTTTATTCAAATCTACTGCATGTGTAGTAATGAAGAGATGTATTATAGGCTTACCAATAGGATTCATAAAATCACAGAATAATGTAGGTTGGAAGAGACCTCTGGAGCTCCTGTAGCTCAGCCATGCAGCTCACAGCAGGGCTAAGCAGGTCAGCTTGCCCACCTGAGTCCTGAATGTCTCCAAGGATGGAGATTCCACAACCCCTGTGATATCTTGTTCCAGAGTCTGAACATCCATGTGGTAAAAAAAAATTCTTGTATCTAACTGGAATATTCCTTGGTTTTCATGTCTGTTTTGTCCCAGATTTTTCCCTATGCACTTCCCAAAAGATTCTGGCTTTGTCTCCTCTAGATCTTCCCATCAAGTAGCTGTTGACAGCAATGTAATCACCCACTTGCTTTCTCTTCCAAATGCTGAACAAACTGTTCTCTCTGACTCCTTCAAGGATGGAATAAAGGCCATGATGGCCAAAGAACATCCATAACCACTGTTAAGTGTCTCTCCTTCGGGATGCTCCTTTTGTTTATACAGACTTGGATCCTTAATAAGGTTTTGGGATAGAAGCACAATTCAGCCCAGCTTGTAAGGAACAGAAAACAGTCAAAATCAGAAAAAGGAGAACTCCCCAAAGTTTCATATCTATTTGTTGCTATAAGTAAACTTTGTGCCTGGAAGATTCATTTGCCCAGAACACACACCTGAGCTGAAGGAATATCAGCTCAAGTGTTCTAAGGGATGCTCCAGGCCCTGCCTCCCACACCTTCCCAGGCATCCCCATCATCCACCTGTCAGGTGGGCACCACTCATCTGCCAGGGCAGAGCTCCCACAGCACCAGAGCCCACCTGGCTCTGTGGCCCCTTTTGTTCAAGCACCGCTCAGGAGTCATCCAATAACCACAGCCTGCCAATCACAGCCCATCTGGGGCTGCAGAACCCTCTGAAACCTCCCAGGAGCAAATGAAAGCAGCAGCCTTATTCTCAGGAAAACCAACACAGTGAAAACACAGAGTTGGAAGCAAACAAGTAACTAAATGGACAAGTTCTGATTAGCTATAAATAAAAAATAATTCACAGGGAAGGTTATGAGATGCTGGAATAAGACCTGAGCAAGGCAAGCCCCAAGAAACCTAATCAAACCTTAGCTCTGCCTTAGATGGTGGGATGGGCCAGATGGTCTCCAGATGTTCCTTCTAACAAACAATCTTTCTCTGATTTATACCAGTGTGTACAAATAGATTCAACAGGGTCACGTTCACTGGCATCCAGACCTGAGCTCAATAACCTAAGATGCTGGGATGGCTGTGAACAAGGAACATAAGAGAGGTTGTAGGGGATGCAAGGCAGAAGTCTGACTCACCCAGGGGAGGTACACCTTGACCAGACACTAAGAAAAGGCTACAGTAGGTACAGCACTTCCTCCTGCATCTCTCTCGGGATCCAACCATTTGTAGCTTCAGCATTTCCTGAGCTGACATCTCTGCTATATTTAATAGAAAACACAGAGGATTTCTCTGAGGATTTGCTGTGTGTCCTCTTGAACCTGTTAAGCTCTGAGCAGTGACAGCAGCCTGTAGCCAGGAATGCCAGACGTGAACTGCAGCCTTCTGAAGAGCCACCTTTTTCGGCATACTTTGAACTCTTTGCTAGTTTTGTTCTAGTTCTTTGATGGGCAATTAATTCCTCTTCACCTGTCAGACACCACTCATCATTTTCTAATATACTTCTAATCACTCCACTTTTGAGTTTATTGCCACTTTGCCCATGTCACTGCAGAGTGACAGCACCCACAGAACCTGTGACTGCAGGCTGGATGTAGGTCCTGAATTGAATCAGGCTGGGCTGGAGAAGCCTGTGCTGCAGCTAAGTCTGCTCATGAGGAAAGACCCAAGTTTTAGCTCTTCTGAAATTCCCAAGACAGCTGCTCTTCATCCGTGCACACGCTTGGGTCACTCAGGGCCCTGGGTGGTGCTGTGTTTGTCCCTGAAACAGGAGCTGCATCCTCAGGTGTCGCTGGCTCTTGGGCCTGGAACACCTCACATTCCCTGCTGCTGTGACAGATGTTGAATAAGACAGAGACGAGCATCCATTCATGTGGGACTTGGCATATGAGAGCTCTCAGTATTAAAAATAGCTGCCCACCTCAGACCTGGGAGATGTAGCAAAAAAGAAATGAGTGAGGACAGGATAATGTCATCCTAATGATTCGTGCCATGTTGTACAGCTGGGCCAATTATATTTCATGACTGACTGATAAGACAGGAAACTGAGATGTTTTTCCCCAACGTTGTCAATGCTTTGTGTTCTCTATATTACATTTAAACCATTTTTTTCCAAACGATTTTTGTTAGTTTTTGAATCCCTCCCAAATTACACAGTGAGGATACACCAAACTCATCCTGAAAAGTGCTCCTCTGCCAGGCAGCCTTCTCCTGCATCCAGACAGAGCTCCTTCTGTACAGCTGCCAAATCCAGCCTGTACCAGAGATTAGATCAACACTTGCCAAACACTGATCTCAAAATCAAAGCTTACCAAGAGAGCATACCACTGTAAAACACTTGCAATTATTTGTCTAGAGGTGTTCTTTTACAAAAATACACTACAAATAAAGAAATTGCTTGGTTTAATATTCAGCCTGAATATTCTGAAAGGAAAAAGGTTGTGTGAAGGATACTAACAGAAGGGCAAGGAACATACTCAAACCACTGAAGGCAGGAATAAATCTTCAAAGTAATTAGTAATTTTACTATCTAATAGTAAATACATTTTTTTATTATGGTAGTGAGAGATATATCAGGTTACCCTAAAATAAATTAAGAAAATATATATTTTCACTGCTGTAAGAGAAACCTTATTCATTTAATACATGATTCAAGGTCCACTGAAAGCTGGTGAAAATCTTTTGGTCAGCTTCACTGGATTTTGGTTCTAATAACTCAGCTGCCCAAAATTCCAGCCTGCAGCAAAACGTATGAATAAGGACTCAAGATTTAAATGGGATAATTTATATTTCCCTCCAAGTTATACTCAGAAAATAATCTGGATAAAGAATGTTCCTAACCTTTTATCTGTAGCATTCTGCCAACTCCATCATTCATCTTCTTGCCACATTTGAAACAAGGAGATGTTTTGTCAGACAGCTCTCAAACAGCAGCAGAGGTTTTATCACAAGCTTGAAATGGAAAGTGATACTGCTGTTAAAATCTAGACTTGCTAACATAAATCTACTGACATTATTGAGGTTGCCCTTCCAGTGCATTTCAGCGTGTTTTACTAGATTTATGATGAATACATGTAGATGGAAAAACAAATGAGATTGAAAAGAAGATGTGACAAATACATTCTCTCTGGCTCAGCTTTGACCTGCTCACACTATATTGAAAAAGAGCTTGTCTGCATGTATATAAATATAAACGTAGTATATCACTTACATAGTGTATCACTGAAAACAATCTGTAAGGAAATCTGTGTAGGCATGTAAACATGATAGAAGTTGAGTAGAAAAACATATTAATACTTAAGTGACTCTTTCCTACATTTCAACTAAATCTGATAGAAAGATCTCAGTGTGTACTTAATGTTCCTAGATTAATGTTAAATTCCGAAGGAAATTGGCATATTCTCCAAGCAGAAGTTGATTTTCTTCAAGATTATTGCAGGATTTGCAATGTTTTTGAATCACAACCAGATAAAATATCCTTGTTCCAGAGACACGGCACATAAAGCTAATGGGAATATTGGTATTTGGAAACATTTTGTTCCTTCAGGACTGAACAAAAGGGGGTTGTAAATCCCAGAGCTCCAGATTGTGGCTTTTCTCAAGGGAAAATATTATCTGGGATGAAAAAAATCTCTGGCTTTTTACTCTTTTTATCACAAAATACAAAGCACATTTGGTTTCAACAGATGGCCAGTGAATTCCGTGGATAAAACACATTGATTTCAACAAGAATTGGATCAGGTTTGAGGTCTCAAACTCTCTACTTGATTTGAGCATTAATTTGGAATCTCTGGTAATAGGATCATGGGTCGAGGAATGCCCGCCAAGTCTCAAATTCCCAAATGGAAGCTGCAATTCCAAAGCCCGTTCAGAAGTGTACTACTTCCAGGTTGTTGATCTTGTTTAAATTAAGTATAGCTCTATGATTTATTGAGCAGCACACAGGTTACATTGATACTAGAATATATAAAATGTCAGCATTGGTTTCAGGCTCATATAAAGGAGGTTCAAAACTATTCCAGCAGCTCTCCAGCTTGCCAGCCCCAATGAATGAGGACAGTAACTGTGTGTCTGAAGCAACATACTGTTATTTTGTAGATTTTGAGATGTAATATGTAAGTCTTCCTGAATATGTCTTTCTCCCTTCCTACCTGTCTTCTCCTTGAGAAAATTTTGTTCATAGTGAAATACTAGGAAATCAGGAATACACTGAATAGTCAAACTGAAACTGAGAAGAGAGACTTAATTATCCCAAGAATTCAAGACTGGATCAGAGAACCAGCAAGGAATAGTATTATGAACTCTATTCTCCTAGACTGGCTCTTTGCTTTACTTCTCTGTGATGAATATCATTGCTTTAACCAACTTGACATTCCCAATAGTTCCTGGGCAGGTCTGTTTGAATCCAGGAGAACCTATTCAATAAAAACATCTAAAGGAAATGGCAATCTGAACACGACACAGAACTTGGGAGCCTTCTATTTGTAAGAACAAGATTTTGCAGATGCACTGAGAAATGTGGCACAGCTTCTTTTGGTTTTTTTCCCAAAGAAAACTACTGGGGAACGCAAATATCTTTGAGGGATCCGGTATAAATACCACACTGTGAAAAACAGGGTGCTGCGGTGAAAAATTCCTGAAGCAGTGCCAGAAAATTCATTGACATGAATGGATTGAAAATAGGGAGGAAACAAATTCTGGCTGCAGGAGCCGTTTTTAATTAATTGCCTAAGATCTCATTCCTGTCTTGCCCTTGATGCTGTCACTCACTGGCTCAGAATGCTGCCAGCTCAGCAGCGCTCCCTTTCTCACAACAAGGGGGAGCATTTCCACCCCTTCTCTGCACAGCTGCCTAACGAGTGCCAACCTGCAGCTCACCAGTCACTGAGACATAATTCTGCTGCACAGGGACTGAGTCCTACCTGCTTCGCTGGAAACAGGGAACACCTGCCCCAACAACTGTTCTCACGAACATAAACATTGCTTCAGGAGGCTGCTTAAAGGTAATAAAGTGCAGAAACCTACCCTGGACCTTTTTGCCTTGGCAAGGCGGGCAAAATATTTACACTGATTAAAAAGAAGAATAAAAATCCCATTTCCCCTTATGAAAATGAAGTAGTTAACATGACTAGAAATTTCTTTTGTTATGTTGCGAATATTCTATTCACAATATTCAATTTGAGTACAAGTTGCACTGTTTGAGGTTCTCTGAATAATTCAGGTGCATTCATTTACTCTTGATTAGTGCATCAGGTTCTTCAAAAGGTAAGTATTTATTTTATTTTATGACATGTAGCATTAATAATGTATCACCTTTCTCACAAGCTGCTTTTAAAGAAAGCAATGAAAATTTGCAAGAAGACAAGAGTTCTGAATAGATATTAAAGAACGATGGAGTCACTTAAGCTGTCATTTCAGAAATAGTCTATTACAACTGCTATTTCTCAGGGAGGAAAAACGCAATCTCGATAATGCAGAAGAGTGAATAACCTGGGTTGAACAGATGATGCAATGACAGAGAATTACAGCACTGCTTTCTGTGCAATAAATGACAGTGAGGCACTCGTATTCTCTGCCTTCACTGTGATGAGTATCTCTTTGGAGAAAATCTTGAACTATTCCTATGCAGTAATACAAGGATTATCAAAAAGTGTTTGAAAATTGCAGTGGGAAAAGGCCAAATAAAATTACCAGGACAAGTAGTAACATTAGTTATGGCAAATGAGAAATAAATCACACCTGCAAAGTCCAAGGACTTTAAAGCTTGCCTTCAAAGGAGAGGAGATGTTTTTAAAAACATTTGCTTATGCAGAAACTCATCTGAGGAGGGGCCATTTCTGCAGCTGTATTAAGGAAGCAGCTCCTGGGAGACACAATTAATCTGGGTGAGATGTGAGCACTGTTAATTGTCCAGATGTCCTTGACAGGCTGCACAGGCACAGGAGAATGCCCAACTCAGTGAGACCAGAAGTGTGTCCAGCTCTGGGTTCCTGCTCTGGGAGGGACAGCTGGACATGCTGTTTAGCAGGAGCAAGTGAACTTAGTCTGTCTTCTGCTGTCCATCCCACCAAATCCTCCAGGTTTCTGTGTCAGTGGTGTCAGAACCTGCACCCCTGACCATCCCTTTTAGTGTCTGTTGTCCACGAATTTGTGTCATCCCTCACTGGCCTTGCTGTTGCTGTGTCCCTGTACCCACTCCTGTGACAGGTATGTAAGTATGTAGGAAAGTTAATTGCAACTAATTAAAATGTTCTTATCCCTTCAGAGTAAAATCTTCACGTGTGCTTAATGTTTTTGGAAATAAGAATTTCATTCTAGCTTAAAATATGAAGATGTAACAAGGACAAGGTTGAAACTAGTAATAATAGAATAATATTTATATCTCTTTAAAGATAGAGTTTTTTTAGGAGAGCCCAAAGGGGAGCATCTGGCAGAGTAAGTTGACTGTAAAAGTTATCAGGTTAATATAAATTTTCATGCTAATTTCATTCCATTACAGAATTCAGCTCCTAAAACTCATGATAGCTTTAGAAATCAGGATGTGCTTTGTTGACAGTTTCCCTACTGACTGCACTTCCTTGAGCACTCAGCTTAACTGGTTTCTCTTAATTTCACTTGTTGATAATTATATTAAAATTAGAAAGGCTCAATTACTTTTGCTATCTTAATTTCTAGCATCACATTTAAATTACTCTAGAATGCAAGCTCCCTTAAATAGAAATTGAGAGGTACATCTGTTTCCCATTTTGTTAAAATCATTTGGGGGGTTTTTTGTTTGTTTGTTTTTTGGGTTTTTTTTTGTTTTGTTTTGTTTTGTTTTTTTTTTTGTTGCTGAAATTGTGGTAGTTATGTGGAAAGACCAGGAAGGAACAAACTGCCGTGGTATTCAAAGCTATTACCCAGACTTTATGATATTCTCCATCTTTTTTTACCTCTGCTGCTTAAGGACAGAAGCATGTGATGTAACACTAGTTTGTACAAATCACCTTTGTCAGTGTTATTTCAACACATATAATTTTCCATAGTAATAGTACTACTACAGGTTAACACTTTTCAGGAGTAAAATGCAATTTTACTACACCATCTACTGTAATAAATACACAGTTTAGGTTTGGGTTTTTTTTAAATTTAAATAAACAAGGTTACAATAACCTTGATTAATTCAGCTCTTTTATCAAGCAATATAGTTAAAATCTACTTATGTAAAACTTCTTAGACTTATGCTGAACAGCTAAAGCCTCTCTAGAGGGTCAGAATTCAATTGATCACTTAATTTTAAACCCTTTATGGTAACGGAAAGTTATGGAATCAATAGTCACAAACTCAGCCTTTTTAAATTAGTGTTCATAAACTGAGCAAAAATGGGCACATTCCTCTGCAGAATAATCTCTAAGCCCTTTACTTATTACAGCTGCCACAGACTCCACTTAACAAAATGCCAAATCAAGTTATAAAGTCTGCATGAAATACAATATGAATATGTAACTTTATCAAGTACCTGCACTTCAAGTTAAGAATTGTAATGTAGCAATATAAAAGAATAATTTTCCTACTCTGGATATGAACTTTCTGCACTGAAATCAAAAGTAGAAGTTCTTTGAATTTATATCTGTTCTTATGATATTTTCATGTCACACCTGCTCCGTGAAGTTAACTATGACTGAGCAACCAAGGGTTTGGGAGAAATTTCTTCAAAAGGGGAATAACTCACAGGAAGAATATTTTTGAGTAGTTAAAAAGGTTTATGATACAGAGACTAAAGTTGAGGGAAAAAGATTTAAAGATATAAAAAAAAATACACAGTGCACATTTACATTACTGTGCATATTTATGCCCAGCTGAGCTGAGAACCAGGTAAGTGTAACTCTTACATTACTCTTTCCTTCACACCAACATCCACACTTTTACTGCCTATGCACATTTCCCATCTTAAACTTATACCTCAGGTCATTTATCATTGAAGAATTGACTTGGAGAACACTACTAAAGATGGTTTTCAGTCAGACTAAAATCCCCATTGCATCTGCCACAAACTCTACCACTGGTATTATTACAGCTGGTGTTACTTTAATTAAGTTTTTGCCAATTACAGCCAAAGATGACCTTATATAATAGGTGTTTCTGGCAATCTCATGAGTTGAGAGCCTTTCTGGGAAGCAGAAAGTTGCCAAATCTGGCAACAAGTCCTAATTCTAGTAATTCTAGTGCCACGTGCTGTAGCATGTGAGACAGAGGCGTTGGATAAGGCAGCTGCTATTGAGTTACAGGCTTTTGGCAGCTCATTCTTGACCATGTGGAGAACATGCAGTGTTGACACAGTCCAGCAAGTAATGAATTAGTAATTAGTAAGAAATTGTTAAAACTAATGGTGCAGACTTTGTCCAAGTAAACTTGGGAAACTCCAGTGAGGAGTTTGAGAAGTGCACAGAAGGAGCTGCTAAATATCAAAGCAATTTAATGGAAAATTTTTACATTTTAGTACTTTCCCAGTTAGAAATGGCACTGTCAGAGCTGTGTTCCTGTACAATGTGGATGGTGTTATTCCAAGAGATTCCCAAGTAAAGGAGACTGGTTGATACCACCTGGGTCAGTCCAATATGACTTCCTTACTGAAGGGTTATTTCTCTGCAGGCAACCCATCTTCAGGTGACAAATGATGCTCTGGGAAAGCAATTTCATTGAGATAATGCTTTTCTTGCTTTGTGGCAGCCACACGTTGTTCAACTTTAAGCAGTTAGCAAACAGTTAAACTCATAAAAATACATTTTCCCAGTTTAGAATAATTTTTTTTTTAGTGAAGAAACAAGACTGTTTACCAATTTCTCTGCATTATGGCAACGCTTCTTGCAGATGGGTTTTTTTTCCCACCTCTCGATGTTTCTCCTGCACAAAGAGAAACATTATTGAATGTGTTTGTTTGGTTCCTCTCTGGTACAGGTGCACATGCCTAAGCACAGTTGGCTCCCTGTTAGCTTTCCGAAAGAAAGCGATGTGCCAGCGCAGCATTTAGCGAGGGAGTGAAGAAAGGGGAGTGGAAATCCAGCGACTGCACTTACCTTGTTGAATAGATTCTGTTTCACACTATGGGAGCACACTTCTCTGCTCGGCTGGCTCTTGTGCTAGTTAAGCAAAACTTGTCGCAGAAAACAAAAATATTTGCCAATTTGGCTTTAGCGCAAATCCTATTCTTTGTTCTTCCGCACACATCAAATGTCAGCCCCTTGCACCCCTCTGACAGGAACCTGGCACGAAGACAGAACACAACCAGGTGCATCCTGGCAGGCAAACCATCCTGGGAGGGTAGGTCACGCTTGGTGGGGAAGAGGGGTTGGGCTTTTTGTGTTTGATATTCACCCATCACACTTCTTTTCACACTTAGAATACAAACCTTTATGCAAATGCTGTATTTGGATTCATTTGATTTCAGCCATCGAAAATGCAGACATGTAATATTAATTTTCCAGCTTCCATCCATCCTCAGCTGGACATGTGCAGATTCTGAAATTTTAAAAGTGGAGGAATTACCCCCACAGGTACTTTTTCCTCTATACTCAGCTTAGAGATGCTTTAGACAATTAACTTTGACTGAAAACCTTCCTAAAATTAGGATGCTGTCCTTGGCTATTGTGTCTAGTTAGAAGTACACAGAAAGAATTCCTTCTCATATGTAATAGGCAAATGTGTATTTATATGTTTGTTTGTATTCAGCCTACTGGGTAGGTTTACTTTTATTGTAATTAGATTCAGGTACTCACATCAGACGTTCCAAATAGAGTAAACATTAAGATTCCTGAATTTTCATGACATATCTCATATTCAATGAATCATTTATATGCAAATTTACTCAAATTTTACAGCATATATCTTCAATATTAGTGTTTTTGTAGTCCTTTCTTTGAATTTCAGTAGCATATTTTGAGGCAATTTCAGACAAGCGTTGCCAAAACAGTAATAGGCTTCAATAACTGTCTTTTGTAGACTGAAGTGACAGCTTTCAGGTTGAAAAATTGATCTTTTCTTTAATATTCAGTAGTTTTACACTGGGAAGAAATACATTTTTGATTCAATAGGCTGAAATCTGATAAAAAGCATTTAAAAAAATCCAAGTTGATTGATTGTGTGCAATCATTGCAAGAGAGTGAATTCAGCTAACAAAAAGGCTCAATCTTATCCTGCTTCACTGTGAGAATTTTGCTTTATACTGATGTAGCTGTGCAGCACATTATCTGCAGCACATAAGCTGCAAATATGACCCTTCAGATTATTTTTTCTGCATTTAAAACACTTGTTTAGAATTTCAGAGGCTTGTTTTCTTTGCCAATTTCCTCAGCACCATTTTTAGGAGCCAGTCAGCTCAGACAGTCTAATCTTTTCAGATGTCAAGGTCTTGCATTACATTTCCTACGTTACCAGGCAGGCACAGTGCTAAATGTCTCTGCTGCAATTAAAACAAACAAACATCAACTTGTATTTGCCAAGACAGGAAGCTTTGACTTTGTGCACGCCTACATAATACCAGGAATATTTTTAGATTATATACAGTAATTATTGTGATACCCAGTGGTGACATTTGTCTCTCATATGTAGATGAACTCTGAAAACAATGATAATTAGATGTATATGTAGATTGATGACATATCTTTCTTTTTTCATTGAATTTGAGTTTTTAACCATTCTGCTCCATTCTGGTCTCTCCAGTTAGAATCACTTGAAAGCAGTAGCTTTTGCACAGCAACAGCAAGAGTCCCTTTATATTTTCTAGAAATTAGCCTGTAAGTCTCCCTGGTGCAGCAGCCTTTTTAAACAGGCCTCAAAGTATTCCAGGTATGTCACCTTTGTCATTACGGGTCTTGATTATATTGATTTTAGCAGATATTTTTATGCAATCCAAAAATTTTACATATCTATAAAATGCTAATGTCTAAAATTAGCATTTCACTGCAGGTCTGCAGGCAGCCCAGTGTATCTCAGTGTATCTGTTAGCTGGAAAAGTTGCTCGTTTTTCCTGCTTGCCTGTGTCTTTATTGTTTTTTTCCAAAAGCATTCAAAGTATTCACCTCTACCCCAACCTCCTCACCCCACTTATAATCACTTCATTTTTCAGACTGATTTTAACTTCCCTCAGTTCAATTAGTCTCCCAAAACTACACACTGGCTTATTGCAGTTCCACACACACCTGTAAACTAAAGCTTGATCTACACAGCGGAGAAGGAAAAAAACCACATCTTTTGTAGAGCAGCTGACATTTGGAAAGTTTAGACAAGCTTTTGGGCACAGTCTTTTATCATGTCTGGTAACTAAACAACAACTGAAGCTAAGCACAGGTTAAAAGCAATTTCTCTTAGTTTAATCTCATTATGTTAATCAACTCTTTTACTACATGCATAACAGCTGCAGTGGCAATGAATAACTTAATTTCAGTGCCTTATAAAATGTCCTATTTTCTTTGCACATCCTACTCATCTGCTCTAGAACACATCACAGCTGGTGGCTTACAGCTATGGGTTAAAATCTAGCACAGTGCTCCCAGGCACCTCATTCATCTGTCTCTTAGATGGATGTACACACTCACTTTCTTTTTTATAAACACTGACTTCTTAGTCCTCGTGGAGAAAAAGCATGAGAAGGAGTAGCAGCAATTCCATAGCGAAAAGCTATCCAGAATGCATGGGCCTACAGGTCTTAGTTTCTGCTTTGAATTAAATATGAAGACATAACTTTCAGATCATAAACATATCCAGTCTTAGAGCTTATTTTTAAGCATTAGATTAGTACCAATGAAAGACATCTAAATCATTAAAATAATAAAAATAAAAGTGGAAATATATTATTAGTCTTACTGTAGTTATCAGACATGCTATATTTTCATACCAGAATGGGAATGCAAGGACCAGGACACAAAGATTGCATCTTGGAGAAATACTTATTTACCAGTAGAGTTCATAAGTACCTTCTTAAAATATGCCTTTCACGACCACTGAAGGGAGGAGAGCTATCTTCTATTTCCTGTAGAAAGCACTTTCTTGCTCATTTCCTCTTCTGCTTGATATGTGGCACTTCTGAGGAGGAGCAGACTGGCTGCTGCTCCAGCTACAGCTCAGTCCTAAGGCCACACCTGGAAGAAACCTGAGGAAAAGGCAGGAATGCTAAAAGATCATAAGGGCAGCATATCTCCAAAGTTGTCTCCTGTTGGTAAACAAATGTTCTTTTTTAAATCAATCCATGTGTGTGTTCTAGCAAGCCATTACCTCCCCCCAGATTACTCAGCAGGTGTTGGAGTCCATCCCACAGGTAAGAGATGTTTTTTGAACACTGGACCAGCCCTCCCTCAGTGCTGCAGTGCTTTGGTGAAAATATTGCCCTTTCTAGAGGCACACAGCAAATTCCTGGGATTCAGGAATTTTTCACCTTGCCAGAGTAGGGCTCCAGGAGTTCCTGGCATCTGCAGGGAGGAAAGCAAAATGATGACTCCCAGGGAGCACAACTTCTGCAATTCCCCTGCAACTCTGCACAGTGACACCAGGGATAAAATTATGCACTTCTTCAGGTACCACATTTCTGCCTTGCTGTACTATTGTTTTGCCAGATCTCTGTGAAATTGCAGTTTCCTTGTCTCCTGAGGTTGCCCTTCAAAATATTGCAAACTCCAGCTTGAGAGCTTCCCATCCAAACCAGGGAAACCCTTCAGCTGCTTAAATTTTCATCCATTTTCTTAATTTGGAGGCTGAATATATTATCTAGCATAACAACTGATGTGTCAGCAGTTATTGCCAGTAAGGGAATATACTTGTGCACAGTTTTGATGTCAAAATAAATAATATTTTCCTGCTTGAAAGGGTCCTGCAGACAAGAGAGCTATGCTTGCAAAGCTGTAACTGCATCAAAGAATAAGATATTACTGCCTTAATATCAGGCCAACAAGAGTTTCTCTTTAAATATGGACTAAAATAAGATAGAGAAATGCATAAAATGTTGTTTCATTAGTTCCTCGTTTGATGGTTATTTCTTTATATCACAATCATGGTGAGAGGATAATCCCTTTAGCTCAACAACAACTCATTAACCATGTTCTCTCAATTAGAAATAGCTTATTTTCTAACAAAGCAAACATCATCAACACTCCTGCCTCCAGCTCATAATGATTTTCTATAAGTAAATGTATCAGAGGCATAGTACGAGGAGGGAGCTTGGTACAAAAAGAAGTGACATAGCAATGGAAGCTATTTCTGATAATATAAATCTTGATTGCTGTACACATTGTGTGTGAATATTTTTACTGCCTACCAAAAGCCTGCTACTCAGTTGTATGATGCACATGCAAATGAAGTTAAATTTTCTTGACTTTCTGACAGTTTGGAGCTTCACAGTAAAATGAAATTTGGAAAGCTGAAAGTGGGAGAGAAATGTAGCTGGAGGAACACTTTTAAAACCTTTAAAGTTCAGAAACACAAAGAAAACAGTGCAAAGGAAAAAACTGCTTTTGTGGATCTAGTTTATTAATAAGCATTGTAATTAACAAGACAACATGCTGTACAGAAACCTGAAATAGAACTACTGCAAATTTACTGGACTTTAAATGCTGCTGGACTGTAGTATATGATGTCCAGCTGCATTATTTGTGGAGTGTGGTTAAGGGCTGTTTCAATACACAGACATACACTGCTCACTCTCAGATCCTGTAGTATGCCATAGAGCAGGGACATTTCCCAGAAATACAAACTCAAATATTTACAAGAAATCGTCAATCTCTTTCTTCACTAGGGATAACATAAGTTATACACAATTTTCCTATGTATACCAAATAAAATCTTTGCCTTCAACTTTACTTTGTGTCTGCACAAACCAATTCCTTCCCTTTTATTTATCCAGTTAAATAAGGGTAGTAAACTGCAGCATGATCATTTAATTGCTTATCATTGATTAAGGGCTGGTATTAAATCTGCGAAAGGAAAACATGAGAAATCAAACAAAGCCAAGCGTAAATTTTCAAACTTTAAAATCTCAGACTTTATAAGCTTGACTCGAACAACCTTGAGCTAATCAACCATTACTGCTGGAAATATTTAGGTCTCTGCCTTTGGCTCGACCACGCTGCAAGCAGGGGAATAGCGGGAGCTTGGGGCTGATGGAATTCCACACTGGATTACAGCTTGCTCAGAACACAACAGAGCCAACTTCCACTTCTCTGACAAAAAACCCGACCAGATCCGTGCACACGGGGGTCACAGATGCAAAGGGCCTGCTCTCCCCCAGCCCCACGCCAAGCAAAGAGACCTGGCTGGATTCAGAACCACAGAACTGATGCTGTGTCAAGCTGCCTTGTGCTAACATTCCTAAGCCCTCAGGCCCTATTAGCATGGGCTCATTGCCATGATAATTAGCAAAATGACCTGCATCCGGCCAGCTCCAGCCCAGAGAGAGCAGGTGCTCTGCAGTCTCTGTCTGGCCAAGCAGACATGCCTAATTATTCTTTCTTTAGAATTAAGTTACACTTCAGAATACAGCACAGTTTAGGAAAACAAAGAAACAGCATATTTTACTTCAAACAGTTTGACTCGGTTCTTTCTTTTATTTTTTTTTTTTTTTAAGTATTGTCCGCTTTGCAATATGGAAATAATCCTTTTTTTCCACCGCTACCCATAACTTTGATGCAATACTTAGGAGTGCAACAAGCATGTATTGAGTTTGGAGAGGGAAATAATCTAGACTAGACTGTGTGACACATCACCTTGAAGGCAAAGGTTTTCCTTTATTGTTACACCGTATGAAACAAATCTAATCATGTAACTAGCATTTTACTGTATATTGTATATAGAATTGTTTTCTCCACAAACTCACACAAGTAAGATAAAATAAGTTAAATGACTAAAAAAAAGAAATTACACAAAAATATACAGTCTATGTACTAGATAAATTATTCTTATATATATGGCAAGATGTGTGACGAGTCTCTAGTAACATTATACCTCTGGGTACTGACATGCTACTCAGAAAAATGTTGCCTCAATTGCGTAGTTTTATATATTAGATATATCATATATAAAAATGAGGGAACAATTTATCTCCTGATACAATGTGTATTTTCAATTAATTGTTCTGTACCTTGTTGACTGAATTTTAGAATGTCGAACACATTTTCATGGATATAACGTTTAATACTTCTTATAATCATCTTTACAATGGTTTTCGTTTAAGCAATTTTTAAATTGTTGTTTGTTTTGGGTGTTTTGCTGGGTTTGTGTTTGTTTGTTTTCAAGGGAAGGGGGATGCTAAAGTGCTTCTCTACCTTAGGGAAAAAAACTAAAATAACCGCTAAACATTTAAATTAAGTGAAGTTTGATGGGGGTTTTTTTCCCCTCTACCAATTAAAAAAAACCCACTAATTTTGGTTCCTTCACCATCTCCTATGAAAATCCTAAAATTGTAGAGATGAATTATTTGCCAAGAAATTTCAGTTACAATTTTCATCCCAAAAAGAACTGTTGCAGGCAAAAAAACATGGAGAGTTTTCCAATGGAGCTGCCAATTCTGTAAACATTTGGTATAGCAGCCCTCTGTAATAAAAACTAAAGACTTCTGCTTACAATAGGAAGCATTAGCTGTCAGCATTATTCTAAATTTACACAATTAGTATGTTTGGTAAATCTGTGTAAACTACAGATAAGCTCTTTTTTTGCATATCCCTGAAAAGAACTGCCGAATCTTCTCATCGTGGTGTCTCCAAAGCAAACAATAAAGGGCTTTGTATACATTAGGTATGAATTAATTTGTCAAATTTGTAATTGTCCTGGAATTGGAAATGAGATGTGTCAGCTATTGTGTGTCAGTACCCAAAGGATTATTAATTTTTTTTCCAGGATTTACATGCAACTGGAAGCCACTGTGCCACATCTTTTCTAAACGTTATTGAAAACTACTTTAAAAAAAAAAAAGAAAGCAAAAGAAGTACATCATTAGATAATCTGATGTCCATTAATGAAACCCTATCAGTAGGTTAAAAGTGAAGTTTTTTTTTCTTATTTTGCACGTAAATTCTAAATGTGGTTTGAATAGATTTACAGTGGGGACAGCGATATATAAAGCTACTTATACCTGCTGGGCACATAAGAGAAGCTCTTTTAGCATTCATTGGAAACCCTCAACAACTTGAACTTCTGTAAATTTTACAAGCAGCTAATATTACAGCATTTTTACACACAGTTTTGTTTATAAATTACAGATTTAAGTTACATTATGAAGCCTACATAGAGTTCTATCCATAGGAAATATTCACACACTGTTTTTCCCCTCCATACAACTTCGATTGTCTCACTTAATATAGCAATAAAACAAAAAAGTTATGCATTTTCTTAAAGGAAAAATTTCTTGGTATGTACATACTGCAAATGATGAAATGGCTAAAGACCAACAAAGTACCAGAAGGAAATACTAGAAGGAAAATATGTTTTTTCATCTAAGAAAGGAATCTCCTTTTCATCCACTGTGGAATTTACCAAGAGAATATATTCCTCAGTACACAGAACACTGAAAAAAATCCTTCATCTTTAAAGAGAATTACTTTGAGACTTTATCAAATAATATGATTAGGGTGTGTTTATATTTATCCAACTTTCATTACCTAGATTCTTCTTTCTTTGCTGAGCACTATCAGTCATTCTCTAACAACTAATCCACAATGACAAGTACTTCTTAATCTAATAGATTTATGATGGAGTAACTAATATTATAGTTAAGCTTTTACTGAATACTTACAATAGGTGAATATAGCTGTAAAAAAAGCCGTACACATCACTATAATATTCTTAAAACACCAGTAGCTTGCAGCCACAACACCACATCAGCCAAAAAAACTACCCCACTTCCTACTGTTTTCAGCAGTGCCCACGGAATTTTCAACTAACAGGAACAGTAGCCAAAGCAAGCTCTGCAAGATGAAAAAAAAAAAAAAAAGAGAAAAAGAGAAACAGATTTATGGCTTGAAAAACATAATAAGTATAATATTGTTCTTTGAATTATTATAGAAAGGAAAATCTCGGAAATTCAAAAAATAAAGTTGCTTATAATTTTTTCCAGTTTTGTTCTTGCATATCCTATCACTGTCATGTTGTTTATTTCACACAGAAAAGCCTAGTTGAGAGCTTTCTATTTCATCTATTGCATTCTTTCAAAGAATAAATACCTTTACATTGAGCCAATAAAAATTAAAATAAAAATCATGTGTCACATACATTTTCCTTCTTAATTATATAAAAGATAAATTTTGGTGGGAAGATATACCATCCTTCTTAAGCCTTAGATTTTAGGATCTTATTAATTTTATTATGTCAAGTAATCAAATGAGAAATTGCTCACTTGATCTCTAATGCAAGCAAATGGAAGATGAAATCTATGAATATGCTATAAATTATAACAACAAAGAAAAATTTGAGTAAGCTATTTTTAGACTATAATATTCCCCAAACCGTACTAGGAAATTGCCTTCAAAGGGAGGAAGAACTGCTGGCAGATATTTGCACTATATGGCCCATGTAAGAAAATGAACAGGATTTCGCTTTTCTTTTGATTGTTTCTGGGTTGTGGGTTCTCTTCCCCGTTGCCTAGATTTTACCGAGAACTATGGTAAACACCTTTTAACCAGGTACCAAGGATTTAGATTTTGCGTTTCAAATTTAGGATTCTATATACACAAAATATTCACAAGCCTAACGAGTTTGTATACGCCCGAGGAACAGCGTTAGGCTGTGACTATACACAGTCACACTTAAAGCCTGAAATTCGGGATTTGTCGGATATGCATTTATAGCTGGTGCTCGTGTATAAACGTGGTGCTGCTCCCAGACACCGGCGCCTGGTGGGATGCGGCGAAGTTCGCCAGAGGAATGACTTTGACAGGATCCTCGCCGGCGCAATGTCTCTCGCAGGTGTTGTAGAACTGGGGCCTGGGCCCCCCCTGGCCTTTGTCACTGTCGTCCTTGGGAAGGGGCCTCCCAAGAGTGTGTCGTCCCTCGGGCCTGGCTCCCCGGCCCCAGCCTTGCTGGAAGCCGAAGGACGGCAAGGAGGTGTTGGGCTGCGGGAACTGCGTCAGGGCCGGCGGCATCCAGCAGTTGTCGGAATGGCCCAGGATGAGACACTCCTGCGTGCAGTTCTCAGAGGCTTCGGCCAGAGCTTTCTGGAGATTTACTTCGATAGCTGGGAGGATGGAAGAAGACAAAGGATTATCAGAGGTGTGAGGACAGTTGCACAGAGGGAATCGAGGTCAACAAAGCAATCCCTGTTCTACAGTGATGGCCACAGTTTAGGAAGAAAAGGCCTCCAGGTGTAGAGCTTCAGCGAAGGTTTAGATGTTGAGGCCCACAGTGTTGTCATTGGGCATCACCAGAGAACAGTTCATGTTCAATGAACAGTCAATGCCATCATTACAGCTCTATATCAAGCCCTTATACGCTCTATTTCCTAGAATCATACAACTGTTGAGGTTGGAAAACACTTCTAAGGTCAGTCAGTTAATCCATTAACCCGGCACCACCACGTTCACCACTAAACAATATCCCCAAGTGCCACATCCACACACCTTTTCAACACTGCCAGGGATGGTGGTTCCACCACTTCCCTGAGCAGCCTGTTCCAATGCTTGATGACCCTTTCAGTGAAGAAATTTTTTCTTAAAGTCCCATCTAAACCTCCTCTGGCTCAACTCAAGGCCATGACCTCTGGAACAGTCACCCACTTACAACAATATTTTCACTTCTTGAAATTGCCATTTCTGTAATAAAGCTAAAAGCTTTATAGTAATTTAATGCCATTATTCTAGATATTTGCATAGAATTACTTGGGAAAAAAAATTAAAATTATGATTTTTTTTAAATCATTCTCTTAAAACTGGATTTCTTTTTATTGTTTTGCTTTGCTTAGACAAAACCTAATTCGGACACTAGCCAGAGATGGTACATTGGCTTCAAAGATGCACACAAGAGATTTCAGAATGAAAGAGCATAACAGCTATTTTAAAGAGAATTGATTTCTCCATGCATTTGATACTGGAAACCTTGAAAAATCAAAGGGTAATAGCAAAAGAAGATGTAACCTCTGTAGTGTGCTAGTAATCGAACCAGATTTCTTCAGTAGATCAAGGTTTGTGCCATTGAGAAAGGATTATAGAAATTATAATTTGTCCAAAGGCAAAGTAAACTAATATATCTGAAAGAAGTTAATTTGTAATACATAAATATTGTTCATCTGTTTCATTTAAACTGTGGCTTTACCATGTTAGGTAAATTAAAAACTAATGGAATTAAATTTCTAGAAATGATTCCTTGAAATAGTTTCAATATTACAAGTGTAATTTTATATTCTCTTGCTGTGTACATGGTTAAATACATCAGAAGCACAGAACAATATCTGATTAGATATTTCATCGCGTTTTCTTCAGAAAGCTTTCCAATGAAAGATATATATGTGTTTTTAATATCTCTCTTAATGAAAATAACATTTAAAATTGGATTTTGGATCATAAGCTCTGGAGAAAAAATGCCACTAAAATTACTTATAGCAGTGAGAATGCTGAGTAGGAGCCTCCCACCCTCTGAGCTTTATGTTTAAACAGATGCTGCATTTCTCTTTTAACAAATATTTTGCATGTTGATATCTGTGTAAAGCTACAGAGCACTAACACTTATTTCCATGTTACATTTCAATACAAAGGAATCAAGTTTTTCCTTCAGGCATTGAAATATATAAAGTTGCTGTCCAAAACACTGGATATATTTTTTTTAAATCTACCATATTTAAGAAGACACCTGGTTGCTTGCTGTATTATGAATGCTCTATTCTTGATTATTTCTCTTTAAGAATGCTGAATGAGTGTGTGTCAGTTAGAGAAGTGATTGTTTATAAATATTATTTTGGCGTATTACTGGCATTTCAACATGTCCTCAGTCATTTTGCCTGAGTATTTTTCAGTTTAATCCTGACAAAGCTTTGGCACCTTGCTGTTGAAATACTAATCCAGTTTTGATGGGCAGTAGGAGACATAAATATGGAAATAATTCAGTAGAAGCAAAAAAAAAGAGAAAGTTTCTACTGGTAGATTAGTCTAATCTTTCTGTGTCCTACTATCTGCTATTAGAGACATAAATTTAAGTATATACAAGTCTTTTAAGCTTTTTAATTATACAGGTTTGCTTCTATTCTGGTCAAGGCAATTCACTGAAATCAGGTACAACCTTGACAGAGAGTTGAGTTATCCCCATTTTATAGTGAAACTGATATTTTTTGTATTTTTTTTAAAAAATGCTTCAAATGCTAGTAATTCAGTTAAACTGTAAACGACGCAATTATTTATTTGTAAATAATACTTATGTGTTTCAAGCTCCTCACAGCAAGTGGTTACAATACTTCTACTGTACCATTTCTCTCAAACTTCAATAAGAGAGCAAAAAAAGCTAAAACATCAAAAGGAAGCATTTGACAATAAAAATTTAACATTTAAGCTTTGGACAAGGCAATAGCAGAAGAAAAAATGTCACATATAAAACAGTCTCTACACCATTTCAACAGATCAGCAGGACAGTAATTTTGTGACATGTGTTGCCAGCCTACCTTTAGACTTGGAACATGTTAAGAATAAGAGCATTATTGAAATTACAGTCTTGGTTATTCTTTTAAAAAGAGGTATTTTCATCTGAGTTTTAGTTTTATTAAAAAAAACCCAAACCAAACCAAAACAAAAAAACCCCCACAAGAATCAAAATCCAAAGCTTTAGAACAATCTTGGGCATAATCATAAATTATGAGTAAAAATTACTTTGGCATTAAGTTGATCTGTTTTTATACAAAAGTCTGCCAATGCAGATTGTTTAGAAGATACATATTTTGTAGAAGTCACAATTTTTTTTCAGTCTTGGTATTTGATAGAGGTATTGTTGGTTGTCAGAGTATGCTTTTCATCGATGCTTATGGTTAATAACATGTAAAATATACAGTTTTCCTTAACTTTGAAAAAAAATGTTTCTAAGTCAAACCAACAACTTGCCCCACCCCCAAAGCAATGACTCTTGGAGAATAATTCAAACTAGAACAAACTGTAGGAAACTTTCTTCATGAACATTCACTGGGCATTATCTTCTTTTGCCTGCTCTTCCAGGCCATGAAATATATCTTCTTTTTGTTAGTCTAACTTGTTTTCTATTTTCCTAGCATACCATTCCCGCCACACATCTGGGAGAGTGTGAAGTTCAGTGCTCAAATCATCATTTATCAGAGGCTGCGCAAATTGATCATGGTATCTTCTAGCTCCTACTCTTTAAGCTGCCTTCTATTTTGTATCTTTGCAACTCATTGTAGATGTGGATGACAATAAAATTTTCGGAGCCTTTCTCTCTCATTCAAAAGTAGTAATGCAGGTGATTATTCTGCATAGTCTGATAAGTAATCAAAGGTAGGAAACACCTCTGACACCTGCCTCTACCATCAAGGAAAAGAAAGTTCCTGCTGTCCTTGAATATTTTCAGAGGAAATGATGGTTCTTGCCACTGAAATTCAGTGTCTAGTACCATCTTCTCACATAAGATATGACAGGTTTGTAAATGGAAATAGAAGTGTATGTGTTCCCCACATATTATGAATAAACAGTACATTCCATCAAACTCTTAGCAGTCTATCTAATTTCTTACTTTACTCAGTTATAAGCCCTCAATTTTATACATTTTTTCCATGCTACATGGAGACTCTTCAAACATGACATACCAATAATATGAAAGAGAATTTTTAACTCGTATAATAGATTGCACTCCTGCACATGTGAGCTTACCACTCTGATTTGAACTCCAGGTTGTTTTAGGAATGGAACAATTTTTTTTTAATTGTCTGCAGAACTAAAAATATTTTTAAAGAAAGTGTCTGTCAGCTCTTAAGAAATGTTTAGATCAGAACTATCAAATATAAATAAAAGCACAATAGTGAAAAGACTTTCTTCATTGTTCCGCAGTCTTATCATTTATAGGTCAAAGCAGTTTTCAAGTAAGAATATTTACTTTCACTCAAGAAAATGTGGAATTCCAGCTTTGTCAGATAGTTGTCCTTCAGTCAAAACAGTTATAAAAAACACCTTTTCTTTTCCTTGTTTGTTTCGGCCAGAGAGTTCCTATGGTTATAAAGTTTGTGTGGGATTTTAGAGATAATAAATAAAAATGTTGGTTATCCTCTTTGCTTTTGGGGGATGAAAACTGGAGAACTCTACAGTGCTACTCTTCTTCTCAGTCTACAAAACATGTGGCATAGTAGTGCCTACTTTGGCATTTCCAGCTCAATATTATGTTCCAGTGTAAAGTCTATTTCTCATGGAGAATTTGCAAAGGAAGACAGACTGCTAGTACAACTATATCAGCAGTCTCAGAATGTTGAAAAGTTAGAATCATGGAATCATTTTGGTTGGAAAACACCTGTAAGGTCATTGAAGCGCATACTTGATATATACACAATACACTTTCTTTTCTACCCCTCCCTTTCACCCTCAAAAGAGACAGGTACTACCAAGATAATGTCAAGAGGGCTGGTACTTTTCTCAGTCTGCCATAAAAGTCATCACTTTGTCATGGAATCACAAAGAAACCTAGGCTGGAAGGGACTTTTGAATATGTCTGGTCTAACTTTCTGCTCAAATCAGGATACCTTGGTTGAAAAAGAAAGGGAGATGTGCACCTCCAAGAGTTGGACAGTCAAGAACATGAGCTCCTGGAGAAGCCTTAAAACATCTCCACCTTAATCCAAATGTGTAGCTATGATCAAAAGACATTCATAAATGTATTCATTAGCAAAGTACTCAGATTCATTAGAAGTTCAAAAACCACCAGACTGCACCGTACCAACGCAGGTTTAGGGCCTTATAAATTGTGCAAGGAAAATTTCAAAACCAATTAAAAAAATAAGAAAAAACCCTTAAACCACAGAATACAGAGTGCTTGAATTTTAAAGCCATGTAGCTGAAGTCTTAATGAAAAGCCAGTTTTGAATTTGACACATTTTGGATGCAAACCATCCAGTGTTACATTTAGAGCACTCTTGTTTCATAATAAAGCAAGCAACAATTAGCAAGCAATTAAGCAAATTGCCCATAATTATGCCATTGCTGAGCTATTTTTCATATTTTCACAACACAGCACATATATGAATACATGGCTTGCAGTGCCAACACTGTTCTGTCAGCATCCAGAAGTGCCTCTCATTTAGTGAAGCGTTTCGTATTAAACAGCTCCCACTGCACTCCCAGGGCTCTCTGCTCAGCAGGAACCCACCAGAGTGATGAAGACGACAACCTCAGTTTACTCATCCCAGCCAATAGCTCCTAAGGAATGGGTCACGTCCCCCCCACTTTTTGCCCATGTGTATTTACTAAATGTGGTACTAAATCTAAGCAGGAATTCAAGCATAACACGGGGAAATTATGGTCCAGAATTACCCTGGTGACCAAAAGTGGCCACTTGGGTAACATCATTTAGAGGTCTCCACTATATGAAGAGAACAGAAATGACATTAACAATAAAAAAGGGAGGTAGGAATAGTAGTTAGTGTAAACTGGGTTACTTTAATAAGGTCAGGAGGAAGAAGCTTCAATGTGGAAACCCTAAATGAGTGCTGCTATAATATACTCTAGCTTTTTGGTTTAATAATAAAATGCCTTTGGGAGAAGATTCCTATGAATATTTTATTTCCTGTATACGTCTCAATAAATTAAAAACCTAAAAGAGTTACTTAAGTTCTAGCCTTGGAACCTTTTTATTCAAAGAACAAGTAGGACACACCACTTTCTTTAATTTTCAGCTGTGTGTATAGAGCTTGCTTTGCTTGTGAGAAATCGAACTCAGAGGAATATTGATCCTCGAGATGTTCTGACTGAGGAATCAACAGGCATGCAGGAAATCATGCATTTTCCTGTGCTACCTAGGATTGCCAGATTGTGCTGGATAGCTTGCAAGAATCAGCTCTGCTTCCATTCCAGCGAACACAGTTTACATCCTAACAGCCATGGCTTTAATTTGAATTTAATTCAAAAAAAATACTCATAAAATCCAAATGATAGGATGAGGTATGAATATTTTGCACCTGGATTCAACAAGTCAAGCAAACATTATCAAAGACGGCCAGGGAATGTTGGTGAGGAAATGGAGGAAGTATCAGGGCAAAAGAGTCAGTCTATGGTAATTCCTAAATCATTAACTACACTTGTGAAGTGAATCTTTCCTTCACAAATAAGAGCCATACAAATAAAGCACATTAATCTTTCATTAAGTCATCTTATTGTTATTCTGACTAGAATTTCAAACTTGTACTAATCATAACGAAGAAATGGGCTAAAGGCAATGTTCCCATAAAAAAGTTCAACTTCGATAATTGCTGTTCTCCACAGAAAGAGATTTCACACACAAAAAAAACCCCAAACCCAAGCCGTCAAACCTGCTGCAAACTCTTCTTTTTCAGCCTAATGAACAGGGGTGTGACAGTGTTGTAGGACAGTACATGGCACTGACCCTTATTGCTTTAACAGTCCAATTGAATTAATGTTTCATGTCCATGTTTTGCTGCTATTTATGGCAAAAAAAATATGGTCATTTGCAAAGGATGCATGTTTCCAAGCTTATAAAGTGTGTATTGAGTTATCAATGAGAATTTTAACTATAACTGGTAAAATATAATGACCATCTAAAATGAATAACCTAAAATCTAGTATATTGATTACAATACTGGCTAATACAATGTGCTTTATTTAATATTTAATTAACTGCTTCACATTTGTACTGAACCTTCTTAATTATTAATACATAGTTCATTATTTAACATGGAATATAAATTCAAATTCGAATCAATTAAACAAGGTGAAACTACACTGTGAGAAATGGTTTATCCTCCAGCAATAACCTTCGACCTGGAAACATAGCAGAGTGAAATTAGCATTTTTTTCCCATACCCAAAAAGACTATGAATTTTAGGTGATATTTATTAAGCTCTGCTACTGATGTAAAGTTCCTGTAATAAACCAAACATCCTACAAAAATACGCAGAATAAAAAAGGGCTTCAGCTGTCACTTTTCAGAGGAACCATTTCCAAGATGAGTTTTCAGAAGGGCATTGGTAACACTGCAAACTTTCCCTGTTGACCTGTAAAACTCAACACTCTCATGATGATGATGATGATGATTCTAAAGCTTTATTGCTCACACGTGTGTATACGTAGATAAAAACCAGTTTTATGCTTTCTTAAACATCCTTAAACATTACTTAAAAGATGAGGTGCTGGTGATCTATGAAGAATAGTATCTGTCATATAAACTTCTAGAAATTTAATTTCATATGCTTGGTAAAAGTTGCTATAAAATGTGCAAGTGGAAGGCAACCCCTAATGTCAGACAGGCTCGGCTCTGCTGTTCCCGTAGCTTCCTTGGGAATTAACACTCTTTGGGTATTTCCACCTAAAAAGTTACTTTTACTATTTATCCATCTACACTAAATTGTATTAGAAAAAATACAATCAACAAGATAAAAACGGAAATAGAAACAACTGATTATATATTTTCTCCTGACCATAATGCAGGCATATCTTTTAACTTAAAAAGGTGATCTTGTCAAACATGTTAAAACAGAATGGGGGCTTTTTGACAGAAAAATAATTTAACCAACACAAGATAGCTCTGTACACTCTGAAATGCCATTTACATCTCCTTTTAGTGATCAAATCATTATTCAAATACTTCACCAGGAATGTGTATGAGGATCCTCTACCACCCATTAAACAGATATGCATTTGCTTAAATTCATTTATTTAGTTCAGGGTCAGTTCAATGTAGTATGTTCTTTCCTTTCCTCCAACATTGAGGAGAATCTTTTGCATTTGGGTTTGCTGGTGAATTTAGGAGTGTATCAATAGTATTTTAAGAGCCACTGAACATGTTAAAAGGATAAAGCAAAGATAAAATACATCATGTGTCCATTTCTATATTTTCCTCGTAAAAGCAGGAAAAAAAGACATTAAAAGAACAAAGAGCTTGAGGCTTGGTCTGTACAGGAAGGTTGTTTGTCTGAAACTATAAAATGAGCAGTCTTCAAACTGCAGCCTTGTGTAGCTAATCCATAGAAAAAGAAATTAACCTAACAGTAATTTCTGCTGGTAATTCCTAACATCTGTTCTCTCTCCTTCAGACCTAGCTAAAGAATTTCTTCAGTTTCATTCACACTTGCATTCAAATATACATTATTTTAAAAAGAAGAAAATTCTTACAATAGCTACAGCGTAATTATACAGAATATAACACTATACTAGTTTTTCAAATTTAAGTTTTAAATAAAATTTTGTGTGTCTGTGAAGGAGAGGCAGTTTATTGATTTTACTAAAAATCACTAAATATCCCAAAAGAGTGAAGATTCATAAAGAGAACTAAGAACCACTCCATAATCTACATAAACTCACTTTGGTGTGGAAACTGCAGAAAATACATTTCTTAAGCTTAGGCTGTGGACACTGCAATCAAAAAATCAATTACATAGTGGCTAGACAACAAAGATCTGGGCTTGGAGATAGGACGAACGTCAAAAAGATAAGAAGGGAAGAGAATTTCTAGGTGGAATAGGGTCAGAAGCACTAACTGTTGATAGCAGACCTACATGAAAACAACATTAGAATGCCCCTACCCTGCTCTAATCCCAGATTCTCACACTTGTGACATGGAGCAGACTGGGTGAGCCCCCTCAGCAGGGTGCAGAGGCTCAGAGATGACAGTGGGGATGAGCAGAAGTTCATGTTCTGTTCACACTCAGCAGCTCCTCCGAGCTTTGGTGTGGGAAGGAAGGCCGACAGCTCTGCCTCAAATGTCTGTGTTTACACCCTTTATTCACTCCAGTAAGTTTGTTGATGTATCCACATGCCAAATGTCTTCTTTTTATTGACTTTACAGTAAAAAAATAAACAAAAGTTTGATCTAAAGTAGAATACTAAAAAAAGTCTTTTAAATTAAGTAATTGAACAACTGTGGGCAATTGGTCACGGTTCAGACACTTTAACGAAACATTAATTTTCAAAAGGGAATCGTAAAACCCCCAAATGCTCAGTGAGCTAGTAAGCATATATCTCCTGTGATAACTTAAGAGATGGCCAATAAAAGATGTTTTGAATTGTGTTTTCATCACATATACACAAACAGAAATTTAAAGTCAAAGGCCACTAGAGCAGAAACCAAAAAAAACCTACAGCAGTCTAAAAATATTCTGTAGCTTTTTGCTGTGACTCCAATTGTATTTCAAGGGGGAAAAAAGCACATTTCTTAATTAGAATATGAACAAAAAATTTGCTTTTACTCTGAATACCCTGACTATTTAGTTTTGAATACTTCTAAACCTTTTTTGCAATAGTCACTTGTGCTGATATCTATGTAACACACCATGCTTTTTTGAGTGCTGATAGCTATTACATTGTATTGGACCATCAACCATCTTAATTCATTTCAGCTGAATATATAAATAAAGCTTGCTGAAGCTTTTCTGACAAAACAACTTTCCATCAAAAACCTAGTTTGAAAATTCTAATGCTTTGTGACAGTGTTGATTCACATGACAGTTAGCAGTATAAAGTACGGGAACTAGTGGTTTCCATTTTCTCTATTTAATTAATTTTCATTTAATTTTTTTTAAATATGAGGATCCTCAAAATTTCAGCATTATGAAGAAATAGCATTATTGAATGGAATCATTTTCATTTCTCCAAAGCTTTCTCTAAGATTTTACATTTCACAATAAATATCAAGTCCAGGTTATGATTCTGGAAAACAGCATCTGCAACGTGGCCTAACACCACCCACAGTTATTCTCCTTTCCTAAATTCCCTGCAATGCCCTCACCACTACTACAGAAGAACAAGCCTCGTGCTTCACCTAAAAACTTGAAAACCCATAATTATGAGTAATTAGGATAAATGTTTCAGGGTGAAAGGACAGGGTTTTAATTCCCCTGAAGTGCCCAGCAGCATGTTGGCTCTGCTGTGCTTGTTTGATCCCCTAATGACAACCCACAACCTTGAGGAAGGACAGACTGGAGGAGTAAAACTTCGACATTCCATATCTCCGCAGGACACAGGGATTCCCCTCCTGCTCTTGTCCTCCCCCAGAGGACACTCTCCTCCATCTGGCTGCAGCTCAGGTGGGTTTTTCTCTTGGAAAACCCTCTCAGCCACAGCCTCCTTGATGACAACAGTCTCCATTCAATTCTTCACAGCAGTTTTCTGTCAAGACCACTTTGTCAATCTGCCACAGTCTACCCTCAGTGGAACCACGTAGCTACTCATCCCTTTGACAAAGGCTCCAAAAAGTGTGGATACACGGGAAGGGCCATGTTTGATTAACAACCTTGTGATTGCTGTAAAAATGAAATTTGAAAGGTAATAATTACATTTGTAATTACTTAGGTCTAAATCTCTTATGTTTCCTACTCCCTCTATTTCTGGGCAGCTGGAGCAATGACTCATTAATAATAATAAAGTCATTTAACCCTGCAGGCACATTACAAGGAGAAAGATGTCATTTGTCACCAACGCAAATAGAACAATCACTGAAGGATACAGCAAGACCACTATTTCATATTTATTGCAAATGATAAAAAGGACATTTTGCACTCATTCTCACCATGACATCCCAATCTGCTTTTTAATTATCAGCAAACATAAGGGGACAGCATACAACATATGAGGGACTACTAATAATGCATTGTCCTGCGGTGACATTTCCATAATCACTTTAAATCTACCCTATACATATGTACTAGTTAAAGCTTTCAGCTCATGAAATCATACCCCCTAGTAAGGAATGAATTATCCTTTGCAGATTGAGCACACAAAAGCAGCTCTTTCTCAGAGTTTGAGGGTCTGATAGCTGATGTGCATCGCTATTACTTTAAGCGATAAGGTTTGCCATTCTGTTGCACTTATGGTTGAACACAGTATGACTCAAAAATAAGTACAATTGTATTTTTAGGCCAGGAACTTTACAGTTGTAAATCTCACTGGCAATAATTTAGACAGGGATTTCTGCAAGTCACTTAATTTTCCAGTGTTTTTCAGTGTTCCCTACTTTGCTTCCTCAAGAACTCTATATTAAATGAAAAAAATACCCTTATTCATAGGGAACTCAAGTAAGTTACTCAGAATTTACTGGATTTTTCAAAAGAATTACTGATAATACTCCCTGTCTATGAAATAAACTTCTGAGGAAAAGACTATTCTTACCCTATATGATTCTTTTCAGAGACATGAAACTTTGAGGAAAATTTATGCAGAGAAATTTCTACTATGGCATTAGTATGAAAGTGAATGAAAGGAAGTTTCATGTAAATAAAAGTCTCCATAATCTGAGTTTCAACTCCATCAAGCCAGAACTTCAAATTCTTCCTTGCTTTCCTTATTCATCAGCACCCATCTAACCATCAGGCATGTAGAAAGACCAGAGAACACATTTGACAATATGAAGTTATAAACTGTTATTGTGTGGGTTAGAAAGGAGGGAAGCAACCTCCTAAATCTGTTTATGTTTTTCCCAGGTACTACAACAATCTATAGAAAGACATGCTTTCAAAAACTTAAATAAGTAGTGTTAAGAAATAAGACACATCAGGAAAGAGTAAAGTGCACAGAGTAAAATTCATATTTTCACTGTTAAGATAGTGACAACACAGAAAAGCTTATATGTGGAGTGAAATGTTTTGTCAAATTGAAAAATGGAAATAATATGAACACTACAATTTTCACATCAATTTGAGATAAAATGTTTTGAATTACAGTCATTTTAATCTTGTTTTATAAAGAAAATTACTTCAAATGGGTGATAATTTAAACCAGCATAATCCAAACTTCATTGTGCTCCAGTCAGGCATCAGAGTGTGGCTCCGAGTGATTTGGAGCAATCTTTGCACATTAGCTCAGAGCCTCCTTCAGAACAGACATTGGAGAACGAAAAAGGATTCCTGACTGGAGTTTCCATCATTTACCCGGGAGTTCTAAACTACTGCAATGGCTCCAACTTCCTAATTGGGCCTTTACAGGCATTGCTGGCACCTTCAGAAATCTGGGCAGCATCCTGGTGAGGCAATAACTTCACGCTTATCAGCTCTTTAAACATTCCCTTGTTACCAGTTTCTCCACTGAAGTTGTGCTGTTTCATTGAAAGTTTCTCATCTCAATCACATGAGCCTTCTCCAACTATTAAGAAGTTTTTCTGGCATCAAGGAGTTTTGCTGACAGGACAGAAATACATATATATATATATATTTGTATCTGTTCTCCTAAGTAATTTTCAATTACAATATGAAAATATTGTAATTAGGAATAATTACAATATTTACTAAGAGGAGCATTAGTAAATTTGTAGTTTTCTTTAAAACAGATGATTCTATCAACACCTGGACAATTGAAAAATGATGGGAATAATTTAGGCCAGATCAATTTGACACAATTCTTTACAGAACATTTTCTCATAGGATGGATAATTTTAAAAACACATTGTTAGGAAACAGTGATAGCTGTGATCATTCTGGAACATTTTAGGGTCCATAACATCAGCCAAGAGAATGGAAGTGAGCAGCTGCTGAGAGTATCTTTTCAGCCCATTGCAACAGCTGTCAGGAAAGGTTCTGTAGCTGCAACCACATTATTATTATTATTATTATTATTATTATTATTATTATTATTAATAATTTTTTACTATTACTACTATTATTATTATATTTTAAGAAATTACTTTGAGCATAACAAATATAAAACTGTGGGGCCATTAAGTTAAACTTCATGAGGTATCCAATTGTTCATGAGATTAAACTTCTTTACTTCAAAGATGGAAATAAAAACATTGGTTGATCTTTAAATTATGCTTTTATAAACTTATTATATAAACATCTTCTTATAACCACACACTAACTATGTGTGTCTCTATAAGGATTCTGAAGAGAGACACATATTTATTGAACTTCAAATTTCAGACAGTAGGTGTCAAGTTTTGACTCAGCCCCACTTATATTCATATTTTTATACATTGAACAGACCACTGCTATCTTTGCAAAAAAGTGATGTTTGCTCCTGTTTGATAAGCTTTGGCATGAATATCCCTAGGCTAATAAAAGCCTAACATATATTATATAATGAGGTCAAAAAACTAGCACTCAGACTTGTCAAGGAACTTACCACCTCCTTTATATAAGCCTCAATCAGCCATTTTTCCATTGCATAGGACAGAGGCTCCCTTAGAATCAGATTTAAGAAACACTCAGTTCTTACAAAGTTACTGCAGCTTAGCATCCAGTTCTTTTGACAGTCTGTTTCAAACTAGTTTTGAAATCCTGGTTACAGCAGACACACATGAAAGGTAACCAAATAAATCACAACAGTTCTTGCTAGGAATAGAAGTTCATGAACTAAGCTAATCTCACAAAATCCCACAGTTTATGTTTATTTTTTCTGAAGTTCTGCAGAAAGGATATTTTAAGTCTGGGTTAAGTGCTGCTCTGGCAGATGCCTTAGAGAAAGCTCTCACCTTGTTTGGCACGCAGATTTCTTTTTAAGAAGGTCCAAACCCGAATTTCTGAAGCTGATGTTCCTTAAGCTTCAGTGCAGTACGTTTCACAACCATCTTTTCTCCAGTTACTATGGACGGCAGGAGGAGTTCTCACTTAGTCTGTGTTCCAAAGGGTTGCTTTACATCTTTCTACATTTTTTAATTAACTATAGGATATAAAAGGACCTAAATGAAAAGCTACCAGTCAATTGCTGACTAAGTGTTCACCAGCCTGTTATTGAACCTATTTCATCTATTTATTCCTTAATTCATCCATAGTCTAGAGATGTCATTAATATGCTCAAAGTTAATTTATTATCCTCTATTGCTTCTATTCAAGCTCATGTTAACAGAATAAATTCATCACAAATGATCAGACTTGAAAAGGCAGATTTGGATTCTGACAGAGAATAATTTATCATGGCTGGGAAAAAGCTTCCCACCAACTGGGCTGTTGGAATGCTGGGAGTTGAAACCGTAATGACTGCAGAACTTCTGCAGAAAAGGACATTAAAGTCTCGAGGGGAAAACAAACAAAAAACCCCCCGAGTATAACTCCCCAAATATGGAGGTTCCTGGCACTGATTTTTTTTTTTTTTCCATTTTCACACTCACAGGTCCCTTCTCTCACCCCCTGTGCTGCCCTGAGGCAGAAAGAATCATTAAGGCTCTGCTCGGCCTCGTTTGCATACACAGAGCCTGGGGACAGAGGGGCAGCATCGCACGAGCACAGGGAGTGCCAGTGACATTCAAAGCTGTGCAGGAATGGCACTGACGCTCTGGGGGCCACCAACTGTTAATCAACACATCCATACAGCAAAGGGCTTCGCTGCAATGCTGCATAATGGAACACTAATTTATTTTATTTGCGATTTGTTGTAATTATCCCCGTGATAACAGCAGATTTGGGGTAGTCTGCTACTCTAAGTATTACACCACACTTACTATGTATCTGTATTTTCTGAATTACAGAAACAACTGGGTATAACAGCGTTCATAACACATTTCAGGTGCTATTACAATGGAAAAAAAAAAATCAAATACTTTTTTGTAGTTATAAGTCCGTTATACGGTGGAATTGGAAAGCACTGAGATACTGTCACAAATGGAGTACCACTGTGATTGTGACGTGTTTGGAGATTTATTTTAAAGCCTGAAAACCCTGGAAATGAAACAATTGATGATGGCATTATAGTCAATATTCTAACTATAATTTTTACACCCAGTTATTGTTTTGTCCCCAACTGCAGCATAGGGACCATTTCCCCTCCTCTATACCAGTAGCTGCTCCAGAGTGGACATGGCCCCTTCTCCAACAGGCTGCTACTCCATTTATCCATCACTTCATATACTTGTATCCTAATTCTGTATGTACCAGAGCCATATCCCTGCTCCTGGTCTTGCTACACTGAGTAAATATGCAGCTTCAAGACTTGAGAAACCAAATTTCCCCAGGGAAGAGGGGAAAGGAAACACTGAGTGCTCCAGACCTGTCCAAGAAATAAAAAACTCACAAGGCTCTGCCAAGATGTTTTACATAGGGTCTTAGATATGGACATAATAATAAACATGTGCTCATACAATAAATATCTAATAATAAATAATATAACTAATAATAAATATCAGTGCTCAAGTATTTGTAAATGTGTAGTGTTATCTGGATGACTCATTCAGAACATCCCAGCTCCCTTTCCTCACTTTCTCCTATCATATTACAGAACCCAATTGAATTGTGGTTCCAAACACACTGCTATCAATATTTATTATTTCTGATTCAAATACTTACTTTGTTCTATTAATGCCTTGAATTTAAGAAAGTCAGTGAGGCGAATATGACAAGTATCTGATCAGTACATGATGTCCCAATGAAAAATCACTGTACTAAAGAAGAGTTAACATTTCCCAGGGAAGCCCTGGAAAGTTAGAAAGTGCAAATTCTGCAATATTAATTCAACTCCCTTGTGTAAATGTGTTTTGATGCAAACTTTAATTAAATTATCATATACTATTTTTCTCATAGGACCCTTGAGCCCAATTCAGAGAGTAAGTAGTTATTCAATATTTCTTTTTATCTACTCTAATCAGCATGTGGCCATACACCTTTTTAATTAATACTTTCAAAGCCTTGTGTTGAATGCAGATTTATTCATTTCCTTGTGTACTTTCTTGTTTCCACAGCACAATCAAAAGTTTCACGAACATGAATAATACCCTACCTGCATTATTTGCTGTATTGAGGGCATTTGCATCTGGGAAACTGAAGAATTAAAAAATTGGGCAAAATTATGCAGCCTCCATTATTTCTGGGTGCCCAACTTGAGATATCTTAAACCAGATTTTTACACACTTGAGCACTGGATATTAAACTAAGTTTTCAAAGCATATCTGTTGGAGTAGTGGGTGATGTCCTTGGCACCCAAAGAAACCTGAAGGACACAACGTGATAGCAAAAATTCAGTTTTCCCTCTCCACCAAAGAGCTGTTGCATGTTTCAAAATGTACAACAAAATATAGGCATATTAATGACTTGTCTTTCATTGTCGTTAGTAAATCTAACCAAATAGACCATCAAAACACATATACACTCTAAATAGTCCTCCTGTGATGAAGAGTTCATTGTTTTTATAAAACACTAAAAATCAGAGAACATTAAGTTTATCTGCTTCGATGATTTCTTATGATACCAAAACTTTTCAAAAGACATATCTAAAATTTAGCATTAACTGGAATGTAATAAAATTTGATGATTTCATAAAATTTTACATGGCAAACCAATACTAGAAATTCCTCAAAGTGCTTCTCAGAATCAAACTTTAATTCATTTTTAAAATAGACTGAACTATAATTACAACTACTCCCATTGTAAAATCTCTTTATTTTGTATGTAAATTAAAAGTAGATTGGCCCACTTGCAATTAGAAATGCGCCCATACCTCAGTGTTTCTCAGCACTATGGTGTTATTACCCCAGCTGAGGAGTGGTTTGTTTTGAAGAGTTTTTCCCCTGTGTGTTTCTGACATGGGTTGTAACATTTTCTCCCCAACCACTACAGACAGGCTACAGCTCCTATGCAGTGAAGGTAAACACTTTTTTCCTTAGGGAATGAGCCCAGTACAAGGACAGCTAATGAAGAGAAGGGAACGAGACATATGCAGAAGAAAGTATGAAATACTTTTGATAGCAGGAAGTCTGCTTTCCCTTTCTAGTTCCAATACAATCATCATCTGTGGAACAGTGACTCCTACAAGTTGTTCTCCTACAGATGGCAGAAGGTTCAGAATTCCATCAGAGGGCCTGTCCAGTTCTGTGCAGTAGCACAGGGGTGTGTTTTGTGGCCAGCACAATGTGCTCAGCTCAGTCAGCTGCACCCAAATCAGCTCAGGCAGAGCTGAGATGACGTGCACAGCACCAGGCAGCTCTGGGCAGCGACTGTGCAGCTGGGCTGTGGTGCTGTACAAGCATTTAAGCTGCATCCGCCTTACTCAAATTTCCTTGGATAAGTTTGTACCCCTTTTCACAAGGCTATGCTGCAGATGCAGAGGAACTAAGCACATAAAAATGGGTTAGAGCTTGCCATTTCATGATAGTAGAGATAAGATCCATGTAATTATGGAACAGAGTGTGTAAATGGGCTTGAGGACAGCTACAAAGCAGGAGGGAGAGGGAGGGGTATCTAACTCACAACAAAAGAGCTTTACACTTGGCCCCTATACTTGTGACAACTTGAAGAATAAGAGCTCTGAACTGAATGGTCGTATTCTTGTGTTCCAGAGAAAAGAAGAAAAAAAAAACAGATATGACTATCTTGTCCTTTCATGAAAGAAAAAAGGGAAGTAGGGAAAGCAAGGTGCACTCCAAAAGAGTTCTGGTCTATCAGATGTTAATGCCAGACTTTTCATTACAAGGTTCCATCTTCACAAGTAACAATGTGCTGGCCACCCCAGAGGGCAGTTCGGAGAACTGCATTTTCTAATTTGAACTTCAAGTACCCACTAGAAAGGCCATTTGTCCAAAGATTTTCAGACACAATTGATTCAGAAGTTCCACAGGCTCACAGTAAGCATCCTGAATGCAGACTTCTCTCTTCCACCAGCAAAAAAAAAAAAAAAAAAAAAACAAAAAAAAACTGTTACAAAATTTTCAGCACAACTTAAACACAAGTAAAGTCAGGGCTCCTAACTTTTGCTGGTCCTGCCAAGCAGCCTGAAATGGTAACGGATAAGTGTCAACATTCCAAAAAATGAAAACAAGTATTAAAAAATAAAAAGATTGGCCAGAGCACATAAATTCAAGTACATATTCAAATTAAAGCCAGTAATTGCTGTATTCCAGTCAACTAATAGTGTTACAAGAAAATCTTGAAAAAGAACATAAATATCTGATATAGCTTAAGAGTACAAGTGACTGTGAAAGGATACATTAAAGGAAAATAAGCTGTTCTAATAATTGCCTTTCAGACTGTCCACTGACTCTGTATGATATCAGAACGTGACACATTCATACACTGCTAACTGTGGGATTCATTACTTTCTTCTCTGACATATATGCCAAATTCTGTCACTCACCAGACATACACTGTTCATCACAGATCCATTTTCTTTCTGACTTATTTAATACACAGTTCATCTTATTACCAAAAATGGATGAAGGAAAACAATTTACTTGCTGAGGGGGATGCACAGAAAAGGTTTGCATAAATTCAGATTTTTAAAGAGCTCCGAAACCTTGAATGGAGTGTGTGAGCTCTTAAGAATATGTTATTTCTTGTAAATCATTGGTCCAGGGTTCTTTATCTCCTAAAGAATAATTTCCTTTCATTTTAGTTGCTGCTTTAGCTTGTCCATCAAAAAGAAATAAAGGAGCAAAAAAGACACGGCACCTAAAATGTATCTAGCATGAGGCAAAATGTTTCAGCAACCTCCTTTAAGCAAAGACTTGATGTTTTTATTTCCTCCACTTCATAACAAAGCTAGGTAATACACAGAGAAATCTTTATATTCTCAAAACACAAGCTTTTATGAAGCTGATAATACTAAAATATTACCTTGCCAAATGGTACACCATTACCATAACACCACATTAAATCCATTACATCAGCATGTTATTTCCATGCTAAATGATCAATATAAAATTACTGAACATGTTATATGGCTGGTGAAATAGATCTTCTCAGAGGATGTACTTGATTTCCAGGCAGCCAAATCTGGCTGCCATCTCATACATTAGACAAAAAACAAGAGTCATCTTTATATCCAAAGAATTCAAACTACTTTTATACTTCTTGAAAATTGGGTCAAAATCCCAAATCCTGAAACATATTTCAATTCTAGTGCTTTGGAACATGAATCCCAGTGACAGTTCATGCCAATCATTGTGAGGATTTTCTGCCATGAGACGTGGTGAATAAGTCACAAATTATGTTGGGGAGGAAGAAATAGGTGAAATGAAAAATTCCATGAAGTCAGCATTTTGAGTTTGGCATATGAGCATTTTTTTTGTACTGAAAGATGAGATGATTAACAAAAAGTTGTGTTAATTATGTATATCATCTTATCATAATTTTGAGAAGATCAGTAAGGATTGCTGGAGATGTGGTGACAAGATGCAAGAAGAATGGATAATGGAATAACAATAAACCCATGGAAAGTGACTGGGATGTTTCCCTTAGCTATATTTTACTGATATTTTGATGGTAAGTCTGCAATATGCAAAAGAATAATTTTTGAGTATTTAGAAGTCTATTTAAAAGTAAGACTTTTCAGACTACTTTTCATAAACTGATCAGAATTGCTAAAGTTCTATTTTAATTTCATTTTTTACTTCTAAGGAAGACAAAATGATACTTTATGAGGTGACTGATTACAGCAAGTACACCAATACAAAAAAATTTAAGCTGCATACAGAACGAAAAGATTTCAGGTCATGAAATATAGTTGTCTAATTCATTGATTGCTTCTTCTTCTCTGTCTTTTTTTCTCCTGCCTTTGCCCTCCCTCTCTCCCTCCCAAACAGCCTGTGCAGAGCTGGGCCCTTCTGTTTAGTCAGTAGCCAATTACAACTTCTCAGGCGCAGTTTTTCATCCCAAGGCAATTTGGTAATCTTACACTGATTAATTAAACTCGGGTCTCTAAACAAACTGCTAAAACTCCTGTATTCCAGAGCTTGCATATCTAATCCAGATAACAGGATAAGCAACGTGACTGTCAAAGTTCATGAAGAAATGAAAACAGGAACACTGTATTCATTCTTCTTTGTGGAGTTCCCAAACAAAGAATAAGTTGTACTTCTAGGTAGAAAATCTAATCTGCATTTAAATAGAATTTCTCCAAATAATAAACAAAAGCCTGAAGCAACAGTTTTACAGCAAGTCTTGCTGCTAGTGCACAGCCTAATCCTTCTATCTCCATCTGTAATCCCTTCTACCCTTGTATATTAATTTCCTTACCAGTTTATCAAGGCATCTGGGCAGAGTTCACATGAACAGCAGTCACTTTGCGCTTCCTCAACTTTCTTCAAAGCTGAGCTTAAAACTTCTCAAGCTTTAGGTGGTCAGCAACTCAAGGTAAATGCAGATGGAATCATTTTTATTAAAACAAAGGGAAGTTATTGACCCAAAGAGTGAGAAGAATCACATCTTGGAGGGATGTGCTTTGCCTAAGAAACCGTAAATAAAACAGAGCAGCTTCCAGGAGTGGGGACAGCCCTCTGTGGGACCTCACCAAAGAGCTCTGGTGCGTTTGGAGGTGGATTCTCTGAGCTCTCCACTGCTGCCCATGTAGATCCTACGGAGAGCCACACATCTCCCGTGGAATCCAAACCAGCCAGAATGTCCCTGACTCCAGATGTCACTGACAGAGGCTAGCAGAGGTGGCCACGAGCCTTTTGGGAACCTGAGCATGGGCTACATTTTCATTCTCTTTTCCTGACCATGCCTTTGCTTCCCCTCCAGGCTGTTGGGCAGCACCTGCGCCCACTTGAAGAAATCTAAGCCAGTGGCAGCACAGAGGTTTAGGTGTAAAACAGGAGGATGCTGAATGCTAGAGATTATTTTTTAAAATCTTATGGAGCAGAGAAATTTTCAGATGCTATCTTCCTGCTCAATATTTTATTCTTATGTTTGAAGGCAACAAGTCTGGTACTATTTAACATACCCCCCTCTACTATTGCTTTCCCTCAAAAGTACTATTTACATATTTCAGTACAGAAGTTAAAAGATAACCCACCCAAAAAAGAAGGCTCTGTTCTAAATTTAAAAACAATGAGGCAACTCATTATTAAATGAAAAGATGCCTCAGAGGAAAAGACAGAAGGATAGAATTAGCATTCTAGATGAGATTTGCCAGATTCTCAGATATAAAGAGAGTTAGTACCAGATGAGCAATAACTAATTTAATTCAGGCAGCTCTGCTTTAATACAGGTCACTGCTAATTAGACAAATACCCACTAGATTTGTCTACCTGATTCCCACTTTACTCCTAATATTGACAGACCATCAGCACATCAGACTTTAAAATATTTTCTCACTCTAAGCCCAACAAATTTGACCTATAACTCTATTGCATTATTAGATGATGTTCTAAGCTGACTTGTTCTCTAAAGGGCCAAGGAGACCTGCCTGCCTTGAACCAACACAGTCTGCAGTCACAGGGATCATCTCGTTTACAGGACACAACAATATAGATTGGGCTTTTTTTCTGCAAGCAGAGTTATAACTCACCACTTGTGAAAGACATTTTTTGATTTCAAGAAAGATAGAGAAGTTAGGAAGCAGTTTTCCTCCAGAATGTAAAACTTCACATTCAAGGAAGAAAAAACAACAATATTAAGGATTCTGTAAAAGGACTTGATAAGCTCCTTTGGTAAGCAGAAAAAAAAAAATCCCAAACCAATTACTCTCTCAAGGAAACATTCTCTTTATGAATCAAAGCTATGTGCCAATAAGTATTTCTTATTAACTAGAAGACTCTTGCTCTTCAAGGTAGGAGATGGACACTGCATAAATTGAGTAAGTGTCAAACTGAATGAGAAAATGGTTGTAGGCAGAGAAGAAATTGAATAAAAGGAAAAAAAAAAAACAACCTTTACACTTCACAACTAATGATAGCAAGTCAAAATTACAAAAGGAAATACATTAATCCTTTGTTATTGATGGATTAATAATATATTTAGTAGAGGCAAAATAAACTTTGACTCATTATAATGCCATAGAGACTATAAACTGCTTTTCAAAGTGTATAGGGAATATTTTAGCTATGGCCACAGGCTTCAGTGTTTCACCATTCCACTGAAAAACATGTAAGCATGCAGAGGGAAACCAAAATCCTATGTAAAAGACAATCAGATCACAGCAAGAATAATTCAAACACTACTTTATGTTACTGTACAGTCAACTATGGAGATTATTATTGTGAGTGTTATTACAAAAGGTCAGGTTTCCTTCCCTGGCTGGCAGATACAGGGACACTACACAGAACTTACTCAAGCTGTCCATGCAACCAGTTTAAAAGTGAAGTACAGGACAAACCTTGGCTCCCCTGATGGTCAACAAGGCAGAGTGAACAGAAGAAACTTTAGGTATTCCCTCATTCCTCATCTGGCAGAAGAGGCTGACATCTGCCCTTCTTTCTCTTTTTTCGTGGAAAGTGCTTTTTTACACTACATTTGCTATGCTTTGGCAACAAAGATATCCAATGACACACAAGAATTGTCATGTCTCTGAAACCTGAGCAAGCAGATGACTTTCAGAAAATGAAATTCAAAGAACAAGCACAATGTCACACTTACAGAACATTTTATAGAGCTGCATTCACCTCTACCTTTATGATTTTTGCATCTTCAGGATTCATGTTTTGAGGCTTTTTGTCTCAATCCTCACAAGTACAAGATTCTTTTCAAAATGGAAGTCTTTTCAGATGCTCAGAAAACTGAGATTCTGATCAAATAGCATGAAAACAAAAGGGGGACATTACTAAATAGAACCGAGAATCAGCAAATCAGAAAAATTACAAAATTGTGAGTACAAAAGCCTTTGGCCTACACATAAAAAAATGTTTAAGTTCTCCACATTACAATCCCTTAGAAAACAAGTTTACCCACATAATAGTCTATTTGAACAATGTTTCCTGCAGGTATTTTGTAATTCTTACTGAAAAAAATCACAATATTATCAGTTTCTCCTTAAAGAGCCACACAATGCAAATAATGGCATTCATAAAGTCAATTAGAAGTCAAAAGTAAATAAGTGTTGAACTGAGGTAATTAAACTGTGCAATAGGAACGATTAATCCATCAGAGTTCACGGCAAAGGGAAGGCGCTGATCTGGCATGTACAGTAGAGAATAGATGTAAAAAACTCCCTAATTAGGTGGAATTAAGTGGTCACCTCCCTTAATTGGAAGGAAGAAAGAATGCAAACTTCAAGAGGAAAAGTTCATGTTTATAACAGGAAGGTGGCTCTGCGTTCCCTCTGGCTCTGCCCCTTCCCTGAGCAGTTCCATGCCTCCGGATTTCACCTCTCCCTGGTGGCACATCCCTGGCTGGTTCAGCCCTGCTCCATCCAGCAGAGGATGCCCAGAGCTGGGAGCTCTTCCAGCTGCCTCCCTTCCAGCCCAAGGAAGGGGTGAGTGCTGAGGATGAAGTGCTGGCTCTGCCCATCCTGCTCCAGGAGATGAACACACTGATTTCTTCCCAAACTACTGAGGGTTCAGCCACAGGCACGAGATCGAAATAAAAAGATGTAATTTGTAACTACTGGGCCAACGGCCACTCCAATAAAACAAGTATTTTGTGGTATTTCTTAGAAGAGCTGTTAGCAACCCTGCATCTCCCTTCATGCAGTTAAATTTTCCCTCGAGTGACTGTGGCATTTGCTGTATGAGAGTGTTCTGGAGCCAAGTACCAAAAAAAAGAGCAGGTGTATTAAAGTGCCACCTCAGGACCCATGCCCGAGCCATTAGCATATCTCCACTTCAGCATTTTTTTTTTCACGGGCAGAATCAGAACTTTGGCCTTACACCAAAAAAGAAAAAGGCTTCGATTTCTAAGGAACACAATTTAAAATGTACCAGTCACCTTTGATCACTTTTTTTTAATTCAGTTTGTTGCGGACATAAATCACACTTTCCCGACAATCTTCCTGGTACACATGTGGGTACCATAGCAACTATCACAACCTCCAAACCCTGTGCTCGTAAAACACATGACTGAGTGATGAAAGGATTGCTATCTGTAAATCCACAGATCTGCAATCACCCCTTAGCCATGGCTAAATAGTATAAATAATTGTAGTATGGCTCTTTTTTTTTATATAGAAATCCAGCAAAAACAACAGAAATTCAAACATTGCTTTTCCAGTTCAGCTGTATCAAGATTTCTAGCATTACAAGTCTCTTAAGAAACTGAGTAATTAATTACATTGCCTTCAATGTTAGTGAGTAACTGCCAGGAAGCAGACTTAAAACTTGGATTCTGTTTTAATTTATTTTATTTATGGGCACAAGTGAGGCTTTCAGTTAACTTAATACAAAATAAATTGGATTGTGAATGCTGAAAGAAAAGTAGATTTAAAATAGAGGTAGATTTAAGTAGAACAGGTACTTAAAACTAAAGAATTGCCTTGAAAACAAACCAACCAACCTGGCAATCAGAGTAAATACCAGAAAGGGAGGAGGAAGACAAGGCCAAGGCGAAGAGGAGAGTGCGACTCCTCTGATCCCTGAGAGCCCATAACCCTATGCCTGAGTTAGATGGGATGAACCAGGTGCTAAAATATCTCTTCATACTAACTTTTCAGACTCATCTCACATCCTTTTAAAACAATCTTAGTCCCCAAAACCCCCATACTTTAGAAGATTTTGCAATTACTATAAGCTAATTTTTAAAATGTACTTCTGGTTTAAGTCAGGTGAGAGAAAACATAGGACAAGATCTGTTGAGAACTATTCTCATTTTGCCTGAATTGCCTTTTTTTTTTTCCTCTATCCAAACTAATTAAAAAATGTTCAGAACAATGAGATTTCCTCGGCTTTCTCACCATGGGCAGGGATTTATTTCTGGGTTACAGGATTGCAGGGGTGTTATTCAGACAATAAAAGAGAGGGCCAGAGATTTGTAAACAATGGAAAAACAGCTTAACCATTTGATCCGCACTTTCCTAATGGTCACCACTATGAAGCTTATTTTGTGATTATATTCCATTCTTCCAGAAATATCCGGGAAAAAAAAACATAGTTCAGCTTATCCTCGAATTTTTTTTTTCTTTCATTTTAACAAAACTTAGGAGTTTCTGAATGTTTGTATGCTTGTATCCATATTCCACAGGACTGCACATTTCCTGAACAGCTGAAGCCCTGAAGAAGAATCCTTTGGCCATATATTCCCTTTATAAATCCCCAGATGATGCAGTTTACAATACTCCACTGAACTCCTGACTTCCATTTACAAAGCTCAGAAGAGAACTCATAGCCAGTGCCGGGCTATTATGTACACCAGAGGATATACCCATTTGATTAAGGCTCCTCCTTTATTCTCCAAATTTGAACAGATAGAGTAGGAGTAGCTTTCTCTTCTTTTTCTCCTCAGTATTGCAGGTTTTCATTTTCAGTGCAAGCTACTGTCATAAAATATTTAGCTACAAATGAACCAAAAAAAAAGTCTTCATAGTGGGAATATATAGATTACATATAGAAGTAAATGGAAAGGCAAAAAATTAATTCTCAAAGGGTTGGTAAAGTTGCACCCGAAATGTCTAAAAGCACAGAACATTTATGTATTTAAATACCACTGTGACTAGAGCTTCCAAAAAACAGAAGAGTCCCTTAAAACTTATCTTTTTCTGTCTGAAATTTTTCAACGTTTTTGCACGTGTTACAGGTTTACTTGTTCAACTCAACTCATATAAACCCCAGTCACTGCTTGCAAATGCACATGTACAGCACTTCAGCAGTAAATCTACTGTGCATTCACCTGTAAGGCAGTGGCAATTAAAGAAGCAATAACTAAGGTAGCAGTATTTTATTATTGCAGGGCCAGAGTCATGAAAATTATCAAGAATCTAATTAATGTTTTTGCTATCGTGTGCACGACAACTGCCACTCATTAAAATATAATCAGCAGTAATATATAAGTACATGGTAGATCCCAAATGATTAGAGATTTGAGAGGAGGCTGTGTGGACCTGAGCTGCTGCCAGGCAGCCCTGCTGTGCCCTGGCCCACTCCTCCTCCTCCTCCCAGGGTGTTCATCAGAGCAGCCCTGATGGAGGAGCCAGCCCTTCCTTCTGCTGCTCACTCGCACAAAAAGCAGCATAAAGCACCGGCACAGCAACTGTGAGCAAACAAACCAGAGAGCATCCATCATCTGGAGTTAGAGGGGATCCGTCTGGCATGGCAGAGGGATGGCTCCTGCATCCGCCAGCACCGCCCTGAGCCGGGATTCTGGCGGCACTGTGGGGAGGCACAGCTGGGTCCTCTTGTCAGTGTAGCACTCACAGTCATGGACAAATTGAAACTGGGATTGGAAATGCTGACTCACAAGTCTCTAGCATGATTTAGCCATACAAAAGCATAAAATGTTGGGGGTTTTTTTGGTTTTGTTTTTTCCACTTCTTAAGTGATGGACAATGGCAAACCCATCTGTGTTCATTATCTTGAAAACATCCTTCCATTTGGCCAAGGCAGAATATGTCTTTGCAGCATTTCACTTGCTCTATGGTTCTGGGAACCTTAATTTAAAAAAAAAAAAAATCAATCCTGCATGTACTGTTGCAGCCTGAAGAGAATCAAATTATTTTAAACAAACATCTTTGAGAACTACCATTAACATAGGATGTTAGCAACAAGTTGTTTCAAAAGTATTGCATACACATGTGCACACATTTGTTCTTTTGCTATTACATAACTTGAATTTTCAGGGACCCTGAGAAACACAGCAACCCTGGATTAACAATGTTTGGATGACCAAGAACATGCTAAGGCAATCTTGAAGCATGCTTGGTGAAAAATGAGTAAGTCATGGTTCAAGATAATGTTAATCTGTCACTGAGGAAAAACCTTTTGTGATGAATGGTTCACAGATAACAAAGTTATGAGAAAATCCATGGTCCACAAGACGAACGGGTTAAATATATGGATGTCCAGAGGAGGGATATATTGGCAAATTAAAGAAAGAAAACCACACCAAATCAGAAACCCTTTGCAGAAATTAACCCAGTACAGGAATAACACAGCTGAAACGTGGGGAATCAAAATTGATCCTAACTAATAGCACAGGTGAAACCACATCTAAATTGCTTATGTGATACAGCAACAAACCTCAGTGAGCTGTACACGTTCCCCTTTCCTTCAGAGCTGGGTGAAACAGAATTAATAATTTCTATAGCCTGTACTGCACTGCTTCTTTATGTATAAATCATTGGATCACTATCATTAAAAGGAGCTGGATCTTGGGATCTTGTTTAAGGTTACTTGTGTTGTATTTGGTTGGTCTGGTTATCTTTGAGGACTGGCTGCAGCACTGCACAGTGAGAACACTGAGGGAAATATGAGCTGTACTCATTCAAAATACCTTATTATTTATTAAAAAACATTTGGCTATGTCAGAGTCTGCCAAATGTAATAATTAGGTGTCATGCCCCTATAAAAATGTAAGCAATACAACAGCCACTAATGAAGAAAGAATTGAAGGCTAAGTCAAAAATAATGAATCGATGGAACAGCCAGAGATTCAACAGAGGAATCCTAATTTCTGCTCTAAATACACTTCTGGTGGAATTTGTCTAAGGTCTCAGATCACTTGTAGACAAGACTTTCTGTTCTCTGAATTGTAGATTGTGGACATTTTGAAAAGATCTGAGTTAGTGCTAATTAATCCTACAACACGAACAGCAAATTCACATGTTTGGCCTGAACTTTAAGACACTCATTGCCATCTCCTTGAAGACATGACATTATGAGAACCCCTCACAAATTAGCTTACATAACAGAAAATAAAATGGAGTTTACCCTTTAGAAAGACAGAGTTCACGGTCTTCAGGTGCCGAAGGTAGAAATTGGAGCTGAAAAGAGGCCAAATTGCTTTAACATTTAACCAATTTGGATCAGACGGGCTGAAGTCTATGCTCACGATGAACTAAGGGAAATATAAAGGAAACTTAATTCTCCCATTTTGTTCTACTGAAAAATGGGTTTCTGGTAAAGCACAGTTAATCACAGTGAGGAAATGACATGTCATAGTCATAGCACAATTGTGACAGCACCGCTGCTGCTAATTTATGAACTCTGTGACCATTTGTGATTCTCTTCTTTGTACTAAATCAAAGGTTGAAGGCCAGAGTACTCCAGGCTTGTATGTGATTTTGCTTTAACAGACATCTTGTGCAGAATATCCTTATAAAATAAAGATATCTATCATACTTATCATTTTGAAAGTTTGGGAACCAAAATGTTAGGATAATCGAACTAGGTATTATTGCATGGCTAAACTTTGGTGGAGAGCCCTTTTGCCTTTTTTTTTTTCTCTTTTATTTCAAAAGAGAAAAAAAAAAAAAGCGCCCTTCCTACCAAAAAGCACACCAAGAAATACCACCCAGATGACAAGAATTATTTTTGATTGATCCAGGACACACTTTGCCTTAATAATGTTTTTCTTTTACTATTTAGGAAGCTGCTTAATGAAAAAAAGGAAAGGGACACTTGAAAAATAGTTTCTTAAAAAGTTATTTCACACAAATGAATCTATGTAATGGAGACCTTTTTGCTACTTCATGTACTGGCTAATGAGAAAAAGACATCCCAGCTTTTAAATCCAATTGCACTTCAGCTGACCTACAGTTCTATTCATACAGAGGTAGATGGGAAAAGGTAACAATTCCCACCTGACCCAAAACTTCAAGACAGTAATAAATTTCAAAGCATTTTTCTTCTGCAGACTGAGTAGTATTTCTATGAAAGTGAGCAATACATGTATTTCTGCTGATCTATCCATTTCATTCTGATGAAAGTAAGTGCAGGAATACACACTATCTGAGAATTCTGTGGTCTGGGAACCACAAAATCTAAAAGGCTGAATTTCATTGTTAATGAGCAGGTGAAGTTCCCCACTTAGTATCTTTCTTTTGTTCCAAGCAGAACCATCCCACTTTCTGCTTGAAGAAAACAAACCCCATCCTTCAACATGGTGATAAAAAAATCACTGCAGCACAAAAGGTGTAGCAATGATCACATGAAAATACATCTGGCCTTTAGTGGACATGCTGCGACTTAGATGGGGCCTTAACAAGCAGGAGGAAGAATAATCATGTTTGTTGAAGATGTAACATAATTCTGAAGAAATTGAAATTGTTGCCTCTCTATGTGGTAGGCTTAAACAATATTTAAGTGGCTATTATTCCACTTTGGAAATCTGTTCTGCTGTGTGTTCTATTGAATTAGATCAAGAATAAATTTGGATGAAGATAAAGTGCCAGCTCCATCAGTGAGAGTGGAACAGAGATCACACTCAAGTCAGAGGAATAAAAAGAATGATTAAATGAGGTCTACGTGCTTTTTGTAAGATGAACGGCTGGAGGCTCTTTTATGTGAAACAACTTCAAAGCTACCTTGTAAGAGTACATTAAAAATAAAATAGCACCCAGGAAAGATATGAGAGGGCAGAATTTTAACCCTGAAAGTTTCTGCTTTTCTTGGTAAATTACAGATAACACTCATCAGCAGTACTTAAGCCACTTCTCTTCCTAGAGCTCGACAGTGGCAGCCAGGAGTGTTGTGACAGTCCAGCTTCTTTAAGTGGTACAGAGACAGCCTGGAAACACCCCAGTGACAGGAAGATAGTCTAAAAGGTACGATGATTGTAGGGACAAATCTCTACATGCTGAAGCCCCTTACCATGTACACTGTAATAAAGACAACCCTTCAACGCAGAGAAGACACTAAATTGTACTTTCTAATCTCTGACACCGACTTTACAGACTGATCTTTGTAGATTTAAATGCACCACTACTCACTGTTGCTGCATCCAACCTGGTATTTTATGTGTGCACTGCTGCAAGAGAAGATACTCTGCCTTATTAAAGCAAACACATCTGGTATGTAAGCCTTTATTTTATAGTGTCTGATTTTATCATGATGCTTGCACACTCATGAAGTAAAAAAAAAAAGTTAGGTTTTATACTTGTGATGGGAGCACTTGCTGAGATTTTTCAGCCAATATACTATGTCTTTAACAAACATTTAAAATCGATTTCATGCCAACATGTTTGCTACATACCATATCTGTGAAGCACTTAGATGTTTCAAGTCTCTTCTCTCCTCTTTTCACTAACTTGCTTTTTCTTTACAGAGCTATAACCTATTCAAGGATGTAACTGGAGCAACTTGGGGTGAGGGGAGCCACCTCTTCTGCTGTCACCTCAGTGGGATGGAGCACTGCAAGCACCCTCTTCCCTTACATCTTCCCTTGTCAGCCTCCCATCCACCGTGTCCATGGAGTTTCTTTGCTCTGTGTCCCCCTGATGGGAGAGGAAAGTGCCTGGAGGTGGAGAAAGGGAAGGGGACATGGCCACCCCCAGACCTGTGCCTCCCTTCTAGTGGGGGTTGGTATCACGTACCTGTGGTGGACTGTTCTGAAAGTATCACACACAACAGCAAACTGAGGGTGTTTAAAATTGTGATATACTGACAGCATTGATATCTTATTGCCCATCATTATCAGGTATGAAAGGCAAACTTTAGCCTACTGCCCTCCAGACTGAAAATCTTGCTTTGGCTAATAGCTGGGAAACTCTTATATTTCATTCTGACTTCTGCTGAAACAGTGAAATAGAGATTTTGCTGGTTCAACAGATGCATAATGCCATGCCTGTCCAGATCCCTTTTTTTAGGGAGATGTTAATACCTGCTGATATACAGACAAGATAATATTAAATTCATTAATTCTATGAAGTTATATACAGTATATACTGACTTTATTTTTAAAGAAAAAATTATTTTAAAATCCATTAATTATACTTTATCCAGTTTTTCACTCAGATATATATGTAGTATGTATAAGTAAACTGGGTAGGGTTGGACTTATATAGGTAAATTTTTAGAAATAAAAAAAGCCCTGATGATGGGTAAAATAGTTTCAAGAGATACTTTGTACTAGTTAGTATGTTTTACTGACAAATGCACAGTCTACGTGTTTATAAATGAAATTACCGTATCAACTAGCACAGTGACAGCTTTATTGTTATTAGCATGAAATTTTGGGAGTCTAGCTGGAATTCAAATGCAACTGAAATTAATAAAATATTTAATGTAATTGCAGCGTGGTCAAAACTACCCTATCATGGTCACATTTAAAACTTTTGATGGACAGTAAGTTATAATGTCTTTTCAGTGGAAAAAAAAAAAAATCTCTGTGTGCTATTACTTTACACAGATTTGGTACTTCATCTAAAAATGAAAGGTGAAGGGTTGTTAAAGCACAAGCAGCCTGAATTTTTTACGATGACAATTCAGAATTTTCAGTGTTTGAGGCAATTCAAACTGAAAAGCAATTTTACTCCTACGTTTACCTTCAAAAGGTATTCTACAATAGTAACTTTCAATTTGTAAGCCAATGTGAGCCCATTATTGCTTATAGAGCATGACAGCATTTTTGTTAACCCTTCATTGCAGTAAAGAACTGGTAACTTTTAATACGTTGTCTCTCTTTGGATCCAAAGTGGGATGTCAGCGTTTTGGAGAACCACACCTGTGGGAACAGCACCTGCCCTAATTTGCTGGGTCCAGGCGTCACTTAGTCAATGTTTTGCAGAGAAAGGGACAAGGATTTGTTTTCCCATCTGCTGTGGACTGAGTGCTGCCATCAGCTTGGGCAGGAGCTTCATGAAATAACAATGGACAAGTATTTCCACACACAGACTAAGAAGAAAGCTGGAGCACCTACCACTCCCTGCCAATCCTAACTTTACCCATGTTCCTTCCCAGCAGGAGAAAAACATAAGAAACTCTTTATTAATTTACATTTTCCTCATCTTAATTCCATTTGTTAAAGACTGCACCCTTTTGGACAGCTCTTCTTGAATTTTTTTTCCACCTCCTGATCTCCTGCATATAACAACCTCAGTGCAAGACACCACCGGGTACAGAAATTAGGCCTGTGAACACTTTCTAGATCTTCTGACGTATTTTTGTGGCACCTGTGTAAGACTGAACACAATATAAATACAGGAGATATACCCCAATATTAAGCTATTTGCTCTTGAACAGTAATAAAACATCAAATTAGGCACCTGTTATGTTTTTAGATCACTATTCCTTATAATTTATTGCTAACTATGGACTGGAGGGGAGTGGAAGCAAAGAAGAGCTAGAAGGGGAGGACTTACAAAACAATTCCATTTGTCGCTTTTTTTTTAAACTCCATGAACTTGAAGGCAATTTCCAAAAGAATTTTCTCCCTTACAAGTTAAATCCTTTTTCTCCTCCTTCTGTTCCACTGCTGTTAACAAAAAGCAGCTCATAAATCAAACTTTAATCAAGCTGAAAATCCCAGTTTTATTTCTTCTCTTCCCTAGGGGGTCAGAGCATTTTGCAGAATCTTTTATTTTCTGAACTTCTCCTCTTCAGAACTTCTGTTTGCTGCTTGCTTTCTCTCCTAATAAAATTACTTTCATTTAGGATTACCACCCTCCTCTCCTTCCTGACATCGCACTTGCTTCTTCAGCCTCCTGTGATTGAAAGTATTTAAAGCCCTGCAACTTAATTGGAAGAAACATGATTGTAAGGGATTAGCAACCCCTCAATTCAATATACAGAATTATGTTTACACAGCCAAGAAGAGATTAATCTGCTATTTCTCTAATTTTTCTGGTGTTTTCCTAGCTTTAGACTTCAAATCTTTATAGACTAAAACTAAGAACATATTCAAGCAGGACAAGTGCTGGAAGCACAGGACATTGTCACTAACAACTCATACTCTGAATGGTGATTGTGCTGAATTCACTTCCAGTACTATATTCCATATATAATTCTTATTTATTTTAAATTCTATGCTATATATTTGAAAAAGTAACACACTGCTGCAAAGTTTAACTGACACAGTTGATTTAATGAATCTTGAAATGACTCCTGGATTACTTTATTTTGGAGTGAAAAATTACTTTTTGCTTTTAATCTGCAATTAAGAAAACATTGATTTGGGACAGATAGGCATCTATTTAAAATTTGAACTAGATCATAAACTTTTTAACCCCCATTCTTTGTTATCATTTTAAAATATAATTTACAATGTTAGACTTGAGGCACCACAGTCTCTTTAAGGCTTATTTATGAGTGGAACAGGGGCAAGAATGAATAAAACCAAGCAAGCTGCCTTTGGATAGCATGATAAGAGAAACTCAACCAGAGTAAGCAAATGAAAGGAACGTTTCCTATGAGACTGCCTTATGAGATTTCCAGAATGACGAAGCTTGTCTTTAAGGTGATAAGCCAAGTTTCATACTGCAGTTTAGGGAATCACTTCCCAAGAATGAATAGAATTATGCCTATGGCATTTAGTAAAAATCAATGTTGAAGGACAAGAAAGCCCCCCAGCTAACACTTATAAAAATCTGCCTCTTTTGCTTCATTCTGTTACCTCCTTGTTTTCTTTTATGACATGATGGGGATAGCTCTGAGCTGCAAGATGTGAATAAAAGAGAAAACTTCTTCAAACAGTGAAACTTCCCAATTCAATCTGTAGTAAACCCAGGCATTCCAGATACGGAATTTAATTTCTTTTAAACTTCACTACTCAACAAAAAAAGATAAAAGTCGTACAAGAGAGTAAAGAGACAGTTTTACACAAGAGGCACCTTCCTCATTTCTTTTAAACAAGGAGTTATTTTCCTCCAAAATGAAAGTTCTAAGTAAAGCAATCAAACTTATATATCTGCAAAAAACTTCCCTGAACCAAAGTCCCATTCCAAGTATATATTTTAAGAGCACAGATTCCACAATGCAATGCGCAGGATTGTATATCCTGTCACATGGAAGTGGCAATGTCTGGACTCTCAGGCGAAACAATTGGAATGGTATGTTTTAAGTGCTACAACTGTATGGAATATGCACATGAATATCAAAGTAGAATATAAGCAATACATGCAAATTAGTGCTAAAATCTACTGAAGGGCTACTTGGACTCCACAGGGTTCTAGCAGTGATGTATTGCAGACTCCCTGTTTTTCTGCTTCTAAAGGTCTGAAGTGTCTCCAGGCAGATTCTGTGTTTTACTGATTATGATGAACAGTTTAATATTTTATGGATTTTGCTGACTACTACTTTTCTATTGACAATTAATACTTGGGGGGATTTGAGCACGACACCAACTGTTATAAACTTTGATTGTCAAGAAATCTTTCCATGTGCTAGCCCTTTTAAGCCAGGATCATCTTGCTAGCATAAGACAAGTAGAAAACTACAGCAAGGCCACAATCTACAGAAGCTGATGTATCACTAGGTTCTGCTGCACAAAACATTTCTTCTGGTGTACAAAAGTCATTGTAAGCAATTTGGATGAAAAGTCTTTACACTTGATTTAAGTTGGCTAAATTGTTTGTTTCAATCACTAACAAGAACGAGGAAAAAAACAAAACAAAACAAAAAAACCCTCTGAACTCATTACTCATGCATTTTCATTTTTTCCACTTGTTTTTTGTCTCATTCTTCAAATAGACTTTCAGTACAGTAACTTCAACTGTGACAAATAGCAGATTAATTCTTTGAGGAGCTGCTGTTAATTCAGCATTGAATGTCATGAGTTTACCCTTCCCCAGAAGTTTTAACCGCTTTATAAAATTTTGTTATACCCTTAATGGGACTTTGGATAAAATTAATTCTCAGAGTAATTATCCATATTAAGGAGCTGACTACCCCTGCTGCAAATGGAAATGTTGAATACAGCAGTGAGTGCTGCATTTTCAGTGTTATCCACAGATCTGCTCTTCCCGTGAGCGAGCCTGCACAGTTCAAATAGGACTCAATGAAGTGTGCAGATAGTACACTCCATCACTTTCACAAGTACAGGTAGGAGAATAGGGATTTGCATGAATGTGCTGATGCTTTGGAGAAATGGGGGACTACTTTAATGTGTCCTTCACACAGCAGATGGTACGTGAAATCTGTTTCATGGTTGGTGAGCTTTGTAAAGGCTTGTAAAGATTTGTTGCCCACTGCTTTAGCCACAAAATGAAGATATATGCCCATACCAAAAGCACCAAAAAAAAAAAAAAAATCAATTGCAATAGCAACAGCTCATAGAATAACCCGAGTTTTTCTTAAATTAATGTTTGGTTTCAGTTCAATCGTGAGGTTTTGCGTGACACTAAGAAATTTTGCACTCAAATTATGAAACTATGTCCATAATCCTCTGAAACCTTGCTTTCTAATAGTAAAAGAAAACATAAAAAAGTAGCAACATGTATTTACAATATTGAGGAGAATTTAAAACACAGATTGCCACAATACTTCATAGGATGCACAATGTATAAACAATTAGAATATCTGTTACAGATCTGTTATCTGTTATAGAAAGGTGATACCAAAGCTGAGATCAAATCTTTGAAAATCCTTGGGCCTCTGACATTTACTAATGTATTTTCTCATGTGCCATCAATCAGTTTACAACTTCTTTAAGTCTTTTTTTTTTATTATTGTTATTGTAGAAGAGTGAAACCTTGAGGCAACACTGTTCTAAATTGTTTACTTATTCTTGCCCTGGTTTTAGTTTCTTATCAAGTTTCTAATCCAAAGCAATAATTTACCTGACAATTCATGACAACTCCTTTTCTATTAATCTGTCAGAGACTTTAATCTTTTAATATTCCAAGGAATTATTCCAATAGGTTCCAGTGTATCTGTTATTCAATCAACAAACAAGAAATCCTAAAGAATAAGGATGGGAAAATATCCTATTACAGAAGCTATGCAGGCATAATTTAGTTTTTTAGAATTCTTTTTACATTGATGGGAGGTTTTAGATGTATTGAAACATTTTGCCAACATGTTTTGTCATTTTGAAATGATCCCAGGATCATTTCTAGAATTCTGCAAAACCTTGATGCAGCAGCTGCTACTTTCTTCCTTCCACCACTGTTTATTTGGATCCAAACTACCCCTTTTGTTAACAGCTTGCTCATGTTACTGCATTCCTTCAAAATTCATAGATCAATATAGTCTATGCTTGATGATTTTTTACACTTCTTCGACATGCTCTGGCACCTCCATTTTTGGCTCAGATTCTAATGGCAGTGGAATAATGCAAGTAAATAATCGATTTTCCACCACCTCATGATTCTCAACTCTGGTTTCTGCTTCCCAGTGTTCTGCCAGACTTGCTGATTCTTTCACAGTCCTCGTATTTCTGATTGATCCAGTCCATGATGTGTGTTCCACTGGTTTCTGGTACTCAGTCTAGCTGTTCTACTCTTTCTTACTTGGCTTGTACAAATTTTTATTGACTCGATTAAGTGAAATTTCCATTTTCTCATGGAAAGAAACTTATTTCAGAATCTACTACCAAGACCTTTGAACTGATATAAAAAAAAAAAAAATTCTGATATACCTTTTCTATACCTTCTGGAATTCCTTTTTTTGCCAAGGAAGAAGTTCTAAATAAAACATGCACATTTTACAGCCCTATCTAATAATGAAAATATCATGCACACAAAATATTTCATAAAACACAGTGAGATATAAGTCTTTGCCATAGTTCATAGCTTGAACCTGCCATATTAAATGGCTTGCAAAGAGTCACAAAAGGAAAGCTGAAGGCAGTAGATGTGTTTTCACATTCTCTTTTACTGTATAGATTTGATTCATTGTCTGACCCTCCCCAAGCTCATTGAAAAGGATTATAAGTGAGTTTTTACACAACTGAACTCCTGCTGCAGCTGACTGGAAAATAGAGAGAAAAGTGAATGCAGTGAATGCCCAGCTAATGGTTATAACGAAGCAGAGGAACAAAGCTGGCAGCCTTAATGGCTTATAAAGTTACTCACTTAGGATTTCAACCCCTTCTTATGGTATTTCTGTCTATGTCTATGCAGAGTAGTTATCAAATAAGAACTTGTTCTCTACAGTATTATAAATATTTCAAAAAAATGTAATACCCTTCAAGGTCCTTGAAGACGTAGCATGAGTTAGCACACTGGCCACGCAAAATAATTCAAGTTTGTTGACTACAGCACTTAAACTATGAGTCAGGTAAGCTTTTAAAGTGGGTATCAATAACCTATTATTACACACAGAAATTCAGATATACATATTAGTCAGATAATAATTCCGCTGAAGAAGTTCTTCTTCTGAGAACATACAATGTTTTGAGAGTACTTTTGTCTACTGATCATACTGCCGCTATATATTATCAGCTGCTCCCAATCACAGATAGTCTAAGTTTTATCATATAAAACTCACAAACTATATCCATACGTAAAAAAAATCTTTTCCATATCCTGACCTACACAAAGGTAATGATCATCAGATTCAGCTATTATATAACCAACATTCCGATACCATAATTCTGTAAAAGTTTACTTCAAATGAAAATACTGCAGAACCAGAAAGTGATATACAAAAGCCTGAATTTCTCATCACTTTCTCTGACAAGAAAAAAACATCTGAAATGACATTTTCAATGGATTTTAAAGATATATGTATATATAAATAGTTTATCTCTCATTGGTGACTTTTCTCCTCCCTGACCTTATTTTCCCAGAGAAGAGAGAGGTTTTCTTTTTTAACCATTTTAGCTTCTACCACACAAGATTTCTAAGAGCAACATTTAGGAAATTGGGTTTGTGCATCATGGCAGGTCTGGCATGTGAGGAAGTCAGCTACATGCTGGATTTTTTCTCCCCATGCCTGTCCAAAAATACACAGCACAATTTCCATCCCATCATTTCAGCTAAGAAGAAAATCTGACAATTTATTACAGTCCTCCTGTGCCAGATAATAGTCCAATTGATGGTATATGACAGAGCAGCTTAACTTCAAGAGCCAGCGCTTCTTCATATAACTGCTGTCACTTTTGCTTTTCTCAACTTCACCTCAGTAACTGATTTTTCCTTGCTGCTGTTTTAATTTTGATATGTCTTGTTTCCTCAGGAGGTTGCCAAGAAAGGGAATAAAAAATAGGTTGATGCAAAATATTCTGTGTAAGGTGCCCCATCTCCCATCTAATGCATCCACAGAGAAGAATGGTGTGCAGATATTTATCACACATCTGGTATACACAAACAAAAGCTTAAAGTGTTCACTTGGAAAAGAGCCCACCTGCCTACACATCTCCACTGAGAAACTCTTAATTAGTTCAGACCAAGGGCTATATTGCTAAGGTCAGCTTGCTAGTGCACCTAAACTTGCCCATGCATGAGTTACTCTGCAGTCACAACTAAGCATTTACAGTAAAGGAATTTATTTGTGTAAATAAGGTGGAAATGATTAACAGAAGACCCAGAAGTTTTGAAAGTTTTGGACTAGACTAGTACAAGGTAAGAACTCTATTTCTGCACATTCTGTCATCTCAGTTCAAGATTTTAGAAATTTTCCAAATTGGCTAATATATTTATAATACTAATATATCCCAGTGCCAAAAATCGACCCCCATGGCAAACGACCGTGAGTCCCAGCACTGTGAGGCTGGCAGTGGCCAAGCAGGGGGCTCTGCTGGCCCAGCCTGCCTGAATTGGCAGCTCAGGAATTGTATGAACCAGTGGGATCCATGAAAATTGGAAACGCACTGCAAATGAGTGCTCATGTTCATTTACTATTCTCAGGGAATTCTACACATACCCACCCACATACAGTGATTTAAATGCATGATCACTAATACCTACAGGTTTTTCCCTCAGGTGAAAATTCTCCTTTTGGGATGTGTGCCTCAATTGTAAAAGAAATCAGTGAGAAAAATGCAATTATACTTTATGAGTAATATGGCATTCTTAATTTATCCATTTGTAAAGTAAATAATGGTAATAGTAGAAATTAATTGTGGAACAAAAAGCAGGTCAATCCTTTTCCTATCAAGACTGTAGTTAACTGGAGATTCTACAGATGTGGGATGAATTTAAATCTGCATTATGAATTAATGCACATACTTAGGTTTTTAACACGCTTAAGATATTTACCTTTACAAGGGCCCAGGAAGTAATACATTGTGGTACTGAAGTGATGCATCAGATATTAGAGTATCTTAGATGCAAATGAAACAAAAATTAATTAACTTATTTTAATTTTATACAGGAATTCCTTTCCTGAAACTGAAATTAAGATGTTTTTATTAATGGCTGTTTGCTTTAAATATTGCGCAGAATTTTTTTTTACAGCTTCTTTTATTTTTTAAGAAACTTCTTTAAGTAGAAAAGTTAGAATCCTTCACTGATGCTTGCTTCTGCCTATAAAGTACTAGAACAGCCCTATGTTTGAATCTCATGTTACTGAATCATTCTGAAATCTATTATCACATTCAAGACTTTAATGACTAACCACTTTTGAAGAGCTCCATGGACCATGCCACGTTCCCTGCACATTTGAAAGAAGCAACAAGAGCACTTCTTTGCAATACTTAAAAGTTCTCTTTTTTTTCGAACAAAAGAAAGGATTTTTCTTTTAGAATGATGTACTTCTTATAATGCTCCCTAGCTGCAAGTCTCCTCAAACCCAGATGCATTTAAACAATCAAACTGTGATTTGCTAACCGTAACACAAAATAAAACGACAATCTGATTGTACTTCGGAGATAATGCTGGCATCTCATCTCCCCTTCCACTCCTATCTCTGCTCTGCCACTCAAAAAGAATAGTTTGGGTTAGCTGCTAGGCTAGACAAAGCTAGGCAATGCTCAGTAACTATTCAGGCACTGGAAAATAAAAGGTGAACATTGTGCATTCTAATTATGTGTCTTTTATAACAATCTTCAATCAAAGGGGAGTTTTAAATTATATATTTATACACCACTTAAACAACATGGGAATAAAGCTTCACTGTTAAACCTACATAGGTGGGGATCATCTTTCAGTAGAGCACTTATTAAATTAATACATAATTTAATGCAGTACAGAGATCAACAACAAAATTCAAAAGCACTGGTATTTTTATTGAATCCAAGCCCCTGAGTATTTGGAAAGTAATATAAAATTAAAAGCTTTTCAACCTTAGCTCCTCTAGTAGTCACAATTATTTCACTTTTTTTTGTGTTTGCCTGAGAGTTCAATCCAAAAATCTACTGAAAGTCAGTGGAAGGTCTTTGTTGAATTAAACAAAGAGAAAAGCACTAAACTTACTGGATCAATTAAGTAACATCACAATTTGTATACAGTTCAACAAGAGAAGACTAGCTGATTCTGTCAACAGGGTTCACCCTTGGATCTTGCTCTGAGTTTCCTGTCCACACATGCTAACCCATTTACAAAATCTCTTTTGGACTGGAGACAAAAGATGTCCCACTAGATGAAGTCTGGGACTACTCTACCAGCTAGTATGGCAGAGGATGCATCAGGCATCACTCCTCCCAGCTCAGTCTTCAAAATGGGCTTTCAGAACCACCCTCAAACACCATCTGCATGTTTCACACGCCCTACTGTCCTGTTATAAAAATACATCTACAGTTCTCTCTGAATCTCTGAAAAGTAGTTACTAAATGATCCATAGGAAATGAGTGTTCTGGAATGACAACATTGGGTGAGATGTGTCTCCTTGTGGCAGTGTGCCTCAAAGTAACCCAGCGCTACCAAGACTCCTTGGCTACTCTCAAGAATGTAACAGCTTTGTGTTTCCAGCTTAGAGCCCTTAAAAACCCTGGTCAAGATTAAAAAAATGTTCCCAAGTCTTCATTAAGGTTCTATAATGAGAGCTGAAAAGGCCCCGTGGAATCCAAAGAAGAAAGGATTAGGCGTGCTGCGTTCACTGGGTTAGAGACTGGAGACGTGAGCATTTATGGGACAATTGCCCAAGCAAAGCACAGCTGTGGGAGCCTTGTGGGCTACATGCACCAGACAGCCCTACAAAATGCGGGTCATATGCATGTGGCTATATTCTGTATTAAACAGGCAGAAGGTCACTCCCAAAACTTCTAAATAATAATAATAATAATAATAATAATTAAAAAAAACCAATAACAACAACAACAAAAAAACCAATTAAGGCATAGCCACTGATTCATACGTAAGAACAGAGCTCAGTGGAATCTCTTACATGCAGCCAAGTGAACAAAGAATCAGCTTTTTCTCCTCAGTTTTTAAAACGTGAAAGCACTGACTCCATCATTCTCCCCCACCCCACAAAAATCTTCACTTGTCATCAATAATTGGAAGAGATACTTTTAGAAGAGTCATAGATGCTGATACACCCAGGGTGTTTTAACATTAATGGCAATTTTAAAAATGAGAGTTTCTGGTTCAGAATCTGTTGATAGAGGATATGTCCAAATATTTGTAGATCTCCCCGCAGCCTATCGATTTCAAGGTAAACTGTTCTATGCCATGTCCTGATCCATAATAACTCTCATCCAAATTTAACACTTCCCAAAAATACAAACTGCTTTTATTGAATTCAAGCAACCATATACTCCTCTAAGAGCTGATTTTTCATGTTACATTTTTCAAGTGAGAATTAGATAAACTAAGTTTATACAGCAGGAGCTGCTTCAGCTTCCACTTCAAAATCCTGAGCCAGGATGGCCGCAGTTAGGAACCATTAACTTCCATACTGTATCCCAGGGCTCCAAGGACTGGAGACTTTGCATACCATATGTGCTGTGAAGGTGTCCCAAAAGGAGGGACTATGTAGTGTTTTGAGTAAAAAAAGGAGTGTGTGAAAGAGAGACTGTACAAGCATGCACTGTCAGTATTTCCTCCAGTTAATCAAAATAAAATCTGCCATTTCTAGATGAGATAACATGATCCTATTGTTTCATTACTCATCTATTGTGCAAATCTTCAAGCATGTACTAATCCAATATAGTATTTTCACCAAAATTAATAGCCCAGTTTACAACATTATCTACTTGTCAAAGGCGTGCTGACCTTCATTAACAATAATAACAATGCTTTTGAATAGATGCAAAACGGTAGCATTTGGGGAATAACTTCAGACATCTGCTTAGTCCTCCCTCAGACCTTCCTCAGTCTAAATAAGGGCATTTTTTGCTGACTCTATTTGAGAGGAAAAAACAAAAAAAAGATCAAATCTTTAATAGATTATAAAATAATCTTTCGTAGATTTTCTGATACCCTCGTAATTACAGTAGCACAGGTTACACCAACAGAATTAATGGCTCCTTAGCATTTCCATTACTATTGACTCCTCCTGAGCAGGCGATAATTTGTCACTAAACTGTTCACTGCTGCCTAAAGCTTGATGGAAAATCTCAACCCATCACATCACATTGTCAGATGGTAGAGCAACCCTCCATCTCCCAAGGCAGCCAGATGATCAAAAATCTTCAAGACAACACGTTACTCCTAGAACTCCTTGACTGGAGTGTCAAGAGGAATGGCCAGCACAGATCAAAGCAGTCATCCATCTAATCCCAAATCCTGTCTCCAACAGTGACATTTTAAGGAAAAAACCCAAAACTCTTCATTTAGGAGACAAATCTACCCTGTGAAAAGTGTACTTTTTACTAGGAGTGCCACAAGACCATTTATGCAAGAAAGCATAAGATCTGTAATCCTTTCAATACTCTGACATAATTTAAATACTAATCATTTCAAGTAGAGTGTTATTTTATTCTTATTAATGTTCAGTTCAGGATACCATATGGCAATGAGTGACGCAGATTAATTATTAGTCCCAAGAGAAAAACAAGCTCTCTGTGCTGATTTTGAGCAGGCCAGTTTTCCATTTCTGTGCTCTTCCCCCTTGAAGAATTTAGAAAATATCCTCCCCACATCTTGCATGATCCCATATCACAGCTTTACCACATCACCTCTCAAACGTTAAATCTTTTCCTTCTATTAGCTGAGTTCAATGAACAAAAATGAAGAAAGCAGAAATTTGGACCTTGAAATTGTTCAGAGGGATTCTGAAATACTCAAATGCAACATTAATGGGGAACATGTGCACATATAAGGATAAACGAATTAGTTCTGAAGTGTTGTGAGTGAGAGCTGTACTATAAAATAAACTTAGAAAAGGTGAAAAGAAATACAGGCAATTGATGGGGTCTGGGTTTGTTTTTTTTTTTTTGCTTGCTTGCTTGGTTTTGGTCTTGATTTTTTTAATGGGAGAAATTAAAGTGACTGAAAGTAAAAACTACAGGTTTTTAGTCACATCCTTGATTATCTGCCTGTTTCGGTGTTTTTTTTTTTTCGTGTAAGCCCTTTAGCATCACAGCCAATGCTACATTTTTGTGCAGTGCCTGATACGTCTTGGAGGCTATTATTAATAATATATAATCCAGCTAGACTTGCAAATTATTTTTTTTTCCATTTATTATACCTGCTCAGGCAAGTTTGACAGACTAAAATATTCACTTAAATGATGCCTTGATTTATCAGAATGTACCAGGTCAATGTAGGCCAAAACTTACACTCATACTTTAAACTGGGCTTCCTAAACTAGGAAAGGCATTTAATTAAAACACCAACTCTCATTTTATTCAAGATAACTTGTAAACATCCATTAGGAAGTTTATTCCTAAGCTACTGTTAGTGTGGGATTTGCTTCTTGGCTACTGTATGGCTCATTAAATACCTGTTTTTCTTCTCGCTGGTGACAGGTGATTTGGGCCATGCTGTAATTAAGGACACTGTTAACAGCTGTACCAGAGACATATTTCAGTGAAACCCAGTCATGCTAAAAGACCTGAATTAAGGTGTTCCATGCACTCAGTAGCTACTATTCTTTAATATATGAGGCAAAATAAACATCCAAAGGCAGCAATATTATTGCAGTACAGGTATTGGCCTTGCTAGATATGAGCCATTTAACCAAGTAGATACCGGCCATTTTAGATTTTGAGTGGGAAAATCATTATTCTTTAGCATAAAGATATACTCTTCAAACAGTGCCTTGGACCTGCACAAATTCATACTCTGAGTCCTATAGATGATAAAGAACTGAATAATTTGGAAACATAGTTGTCAAACATACATAATAAAGTGTTCTGTATGAAAATAAGAGAATGTCCGTGTGCATGAATTATCATAGGTGGGGCTATCCAATGGGAAAATACAGAAATAGCAATCCTAAAATACAACAGAAAGGCCCAAAACCCAACAGCAGGGGGGGAAAAAAAGAGATAAATCGCAATATAAATGTACCTGTTATATGCAGAGGAATTAACAAAAGAAAAACCAAGGAACATAAAAGTACTAACTCAAGTCAGGAGAGTTCTCAGTAGAAATCATTCATTAAATGGTCAGTGTTACCCTTTTGTCCCAATGAAATAAACAGCCTGAGAAATCCATATAGATGCTTAGGGGTGAGTATTTACAATCAGTCCTTATATTTGAAAATTAAGTTTGCATTAGATAAGAACCAACATGCATTGAATACAGCTCCTTCCAAGCAGTGCTTCCAGCTACACTGATTCAGGCAGAGTAAATCCTACTACTATTTCATCTACTCTCTTCTTCTTTAGACTATTACATATTCCTGTATTCTGTAAATTATCTGACTAAAGAAAGCACACATTACTATAGTTTTGCTCTGCAAAAGCCACTGCAGAATAAAATCTGACTACACATCATGTCAGTTTTTTCTTTGCAGAAAAAAGTGAAAGGTGCATTGCTTATACAAGTGTCATGACAACCACATCAAATAAACTTCATTTTTCATGGAGTAAACTGACAGTGACATTTCGTATGGGGAACAGGGGACAGATTTTCCAATCTATGGAAATCTTTGACAGCTTAGATACAAAAGCAGGCTGGGGTACCATAGACATGTCAGGAAAGAATAAAATCAAATTTTTTCATAGACAATAGACAAGATTTTATAATTTACATATTTATAGGCTTGTTCAGTTACTCTACAGCAAAGGGAATAATCACCATATTTTCTCAAATCAATCAGTAATTCACATTCATTATATCTAGCTACTCTGCTTTAAAAAAGGGTGGTGACTATTCTAGAAGTTCAGGTAAAAGATTTCTCATGCTTGCCTTTCGAATTCCAAGTAATAAATCCAATGATTTGAAGACAAACATTTTGATTTGAATAAAAATTAATTTTAAATATTGTGGGGCAAAGAGAGAAGAGCTTTATAAAATCCCTAAAGGCAATTTCTGCAAGATGATATCAGTTTCTTTACCTCAGTCCCTGGAAAGTAATTGGAGAAATACACGGAACAAAGAGAAAGTTTAGATTTCCATTGCACTCTATGGAAGCCAGATTACTCTGAAATCCTAAATGCAAATTAATGCAAATAGTACTGTTTCCCCATGGCACAACATTATTTGGGTGGTATAAAACAACAAAAAAAGAAAATCAGCTTTTCATGGAAATTGAATTTGGAAGTGAAACAGTAAGAGAAGCTTATGAATTTCAGAACTTCCTACATGCTAGGCTTTATTTAGTAAGATTTGAACATTTTAATTAAAAAATTCTATTTCTCCTATTTTCGAAGATAGACTCTCTCCTGCACAAGAATTCATGGCTGTCTTGTTTGTTCACAACCCAACCGAAACAGTAAGGCACTTACCAAGGCGTGAACAGCCCCCATTTATCTGAATAGAATGTTAACATCCAAATGCAATTTTCACAGATTAAATATTAATAGGTGTATGGATAATTTGTTCAAAACAAAAATTAGCTACTACTGTATTATAGAATACTGCTCATTCAGGATACAACACAGCCAGTGTCTCCACAAGTTTGTAACATAAGATGGTGTAAGCAGTGATTATAAGCCATGATAATGGTTGTTTACAAGAAAACTGTATCAATAAAATAAACATGCTCAATGTTAAGGAAAGATTCTGCCAAAAAACTCAACACAGTTTGAGTTTAACCCATTACATGTGATAACCCATTATCTTACAGTGTCTTAGTCCGATGTGTTACTTCTTGTAACAATAATGTCAATCAATACAGTAGATCTTCATATTGAAAACAAAACTCTGTTTTTAGCACATCTGTTTTTTTTTTCTTTCTTGTGTATATGAAGTACCTGGATACAAAACAGCTGCAGGAACATAGAAACAAGTATAAAGTTTCACTGAGAGCATGGTGGCATAAACCATCTTGGTGGTCACTGTCAGAGGGGCAGGATCTGACCAGGAACTGCCCAGAAGGACCCTGCCAGGGAGAAGTAGTGATTTTTAATTTCTGTACCTGCTAAGCCAAGTCAACCAGGAAACAAAAAGTTCTTTAAGATTAAATATATATACAGGACTTGAATTTTTTCCTGCAATGACTATCATTGTTCCAAAATTACCAGTAATGAAGTGGATATTATTTTCCTACTCTGTGCAGGGAGTTCCACTTTAGATACTTGTAGTGTTCTCATGAATCAGGTAATCAAAATGTTCCCACACCATACTCCTAGGCACACTGCAATATCTATTTTATTGTATTTGCATGTTCATGTCAGAGGTTTGTTTTTTTCCCCAAGAAAAGAAATTCAGATCTAGTTTGAATTATTCAGAGAAACAAGTCAGAAAGGCAGCACTTGGTATAGTGCATAGAAACACGACTATTATAATTCCACCAAGAAAAAAAAAAAAGAGCATTTGAATTACTTCCTGTCTAAAAATAGGCTTTGAACATACAGAAATAAACTGTCTTTTATTGTTCAGCTCTTCTGTGATGATTTTCTCTTCCACACAGAGAGAAGAAACCTAAAAGTCATTACTTTCCTTGTAAAGACATGGAGGTATATGATAAATGAGATGACACAGAGCCTAACAAACCTACAGCTTTGGATGTCGGAACGATAACTGATTTTGGAGATAAAGGAAATGTGGTAGAAATAACCTGACTGAACCTTAATATTAAGTATTTGAGACATACAGGAAACTATTAGTTAATCTGCAGAAAGTGATAGTGAAAGAATTGTAAAAAGACAAAAAGGGTTGTTTAAAGATTACACAGCAAACACATGGCAAAAGCGAAAAACGAACAGGTGGGCAGGAGGCTCTTTATCCAATATTAATGGCTTCCATAAAAAAGCAGGTGCTGGTGGGGTCTTCTGGTGGCAGGAAGTTGAAAGCCATCAGCTCAAAGGGCACTGGAACATCAAACGGAAAGAACTAGATGACCTTGAGAATGATGGCAAAATGAAATTCAACACTATTAAAATTTAAGTGTACTAATAACAGGAAATGGTAGCCCTGGGGGTAGTTCATGGGAAAAGTTACAAGATGAAAATATCTTTAGAATACTAATTAACAGGATGACTGTGTCCCAAAAATTCTTCCACCCTAGCAACTTCCATTTACTCCCACATACTTCTTTTTAATGCCTCAATTTTCCCACCTCTTTTTCGAAGTATCCCCTTCTTCCTTCCAGTACACATATTTATAGAATTACAGAGGGGTTTCTGACTGGGAGAGAATGGGTCTCTACAGATCTACCCCAGCTGCTCCTCTCCCTATACATTCCTAGTTAACATGATGATGAAAAAGATAAATGTACTTTGCTGTTCTATATAAGCATTTTTGGTGGTTTTCTATAGATATTGGGAGGGATTTGTACTCTAATTCAATACAGGAGGGTCCTATCTAGAGGGTTTTATACAATTCTTGTAAACAGAAATAAAAAAAAAGGAAGTTAAATTGATATGGGTGTTGAAAAGAATTACTAAGGTTGACTGGTGAATAGTGAACTCTACAACTAGAGGATGCTTGCTCCTTTGCCTAATAAAATGAATTCCAAAATACAATTATAATTTATTTTAAAAAAATGGATCAGAAGAATAAAGATTAGCAAATTAAAAGAATAATGTTGGTACAAAACAAATGCCATGAATAAACTGGCATGGAAATTAGAAAACTTAAGAACCATTAAAGGAATTTGATTGCTCTAAGCAGTCATAAGAATCATTTTTAAGACAGAGCCTGACATAAAAGATATTATGTGATATGGTTGCCAGAAACAGAGGCTGATTTTGTTTACGCAGAAGTATTCTGTGATCATAACTCTGAATTTGGCAAACCGCTTGTGCCTAAAATACATGACACACTTTAATCACAGGGATCCTACTTAGTATATATAGGAATATCACACAAGACATTTACTTTAAAATATTTATATATTCAAGCATGGTTTAGCCAGAAAGAAACACATTAGATTCTTGCATCAATAATTTTACATTAAAAAACATTTGTGAGTTGCTATTGTTCTATGAAAGAAAATATGTCTCATATATAAATACACAAGTGTGTGCATGTTTTTGCACAAAATTGAACTTGAAAAACATGTATACTTGAGAAATAACCATAGGCATTCTTTGGTCTTATTCTGGACCCAATTTTGCAGCCAACAAAACTATTTGTTCTTATAACTATGAATATGAACAATAAAACTTCAGTGAACTACTAGTTGGTCTATTAATTCTACTGACACCACTTCTTCCAGGAGTGGAGGGTCTGGGAGTGTCCTGAGTAAGTCCAGTTGTACTATTTCTTATAAATTAAAAATTCACTCTACCAAAAAAACCCCCTTGGCCCAAACTTTTTTTTTTGAACAAACTATATTTTTAAAAATTATGCCCCATTTTTTCAGATCAAAAAGCAGAACAAGTAATTTTGATTTCCCTTCACTAGAAAAAGATGAGGGGGAAAACATGTATTTTTGGTCAGCTACTATTTTAAAGGCATTTTTTTCCTCATTTTACACCTGGAGTCCCTTTGTTTCTTATTAGCATTAGAGTTTGTTCCTTCTTTGTGTCCAAAGGACAGCTACTGCATATTTCAAAACACCTTCAGCCTCTGAAGCACTTGTCACTTATAATATAGTGTGAATATATTATTAGAATATAACTCAGTATGTACAAAAACCGCATTACAATATTAGAAGTTTTTACTTATATTTATGGAAATGGGAGTGGTGTAACAAAAATCTCTGTAAAATTCTTAATGATTTACATCTGCTAAAACCTCACATATAAACAGACATACGTAGCAAAAAAAAAAAAGGGATTAGCATTTATATTATAAAGCTATACAGTAGGCAACAGGTATTTTAAGTCACAAAAGTAACTTTGGAGGCATTAATTATCTCTTAGCAGTGGTCCAGAAGTCTTTTTGGACAAATATCCTTAGAACACCACATAATGAGCATGCACCATCTCACACTTGTGAGTCTTCTGAAAACAACCCAAACAAATTGCTTTAGTATTTTTAAAGCCTCAGTTTAAATGACTCCAAGTAACAGAGGAGTGACACAACACACATTTAAGGAACCTGAAGTCCTTTTTCCATCTCCTTCTGTTTGGCCCACGCGGATCACAACCATGACCCGGTGGAGGGACACTGCTCCCAGGAATTCACACCCCCTGCTCCAAACACAGCCACTTTAAACCCTTCTGCTCGCTCCCATCAGACTTTACTGGCACTTTCATAAAAGCAGCTTAGAAAGGCTGGGGTTGAAGGCGAAGCCCAGGAGTTCCTGCCCAGGCCTCCTCTCCATGCGGGAGGCAGGAGGCCTCACCATGGCGTGTCATGCGGGGTTTGTTTTGTTTGTGCTCCTTCAGTCATGTCCCCTTTCTCTAAGAGAAGACCAGCTCAGGAAGAGTCCTTGGGAGTGAGGGAAAATCAGTCAGTGCTTCGGGGATGGTTGGAAACCCTCCAGAGAGGAGCAGGAAGGAGGACTCAGGGCTGCCGCCATGTCCTGCACAGCGAGTCCTGCCTGCATTCCCACAACTCAATCAGGGCCTTGTATGTGGGATTTATTTTTTTCCTAAGTTAAAAAAAGCGCCTTTTGGGAATACTAAAAGAAGATATGATATTTGATGCAACATATGGCCCTGAGATTCAAGAATGTTATTTGTTTTGCAAAGAGGCTGCTCGTGTGAGTGCGTTAATTCTGAGAACAGGTCTCACAGTGCTGCAAGATCAAACTACTAAGAGACAAAAAATTGTAGAAGCTAAATATGTATGATCCCAGCACGAAAATATTTTAAACAAAGATTAATTTTTAAGACAATAGTGTCATGCTATTCATACATAGTTCAAGCCTTCCCTTATTATATACAAATAATAAATGTTTATTTCTTTGGATGGCTTGTCAGTATGTGTCAGTTTGCAATGTTTATGATAAAATGTCAACACAAAGCTGCAGTATATCAGGCCCCTTGTGTTTTAACCCATTTAGTGCTTATGGTTCTATCTCAGTAACTCTGTACATGAAAAAATGCCGAATATTTTTTCCACTTGATAAGTCTACACTTAAGGGATCCTGGTGTATTGAAACAGTTATGCATGCCCTGAAGGTTACTTTATTTCTTCTTTTCCTCCTGTTTCCAGATCCTCATTTATTTTTGTTTTTAACAGAATTTAAAATTAAGGTTTTTTAGAGCAGATAAAACAGCCAAGTGCTCACTGATGCTTTCAGGAAAATCCCTCTTTTGAATGCAAAAGCTGTTGCAGTTCTGCTATCCATAGCAGATCACACAGAAAAGTCTAACAAGCTTCTGCTGAAGCAGTGAGCTTTTTTTTTATTATTATTCCAGTCAGTCAACTGACAACAGCTCCAACCCGGTTAGAAATCCTTTAAACTGCACTTCAGAAATCACCATCACAATTGCTACTAATTGGCACTTTTGCTGGCAGCCTCAGGAAAAGAAAAGCAGCAGTGACTGAAGGGGCCATGGAGAGTGAACCCCCTCCTGCCTGTCAGGAATCCTCTCCCAGAACAGGGCTGAGGCATTCCCGAGGCAGTGGGGTTCTGAAAGGAAACCACCCCATGCCTGCTCCATCCACGCTGTACCTGTGGGTGTGGGGGCAACATCCCCCTGGGGACAGGCCAACCAAAGTGGATCAGAAACTGTAAGAATCATTTAGTAAGGATTGTTAAAATATGTTCTTAAATGGTTGCTCTTGAATCTTGCAGTCGCAGGTTATCTTTTATTACTTTTCTAGCTTACTGTAGAAAGGAAAACAATTCCGTCAGGATGAAAGCAATCCATGAGCTAGGCTGTGCCCTCTGAAATCTGAGCTGAGAGAAGATTAAAAACCAGAAGGGATGTGTTTAAAATTTTGGAAACTTTTGTCTCATTGTCAGTGACACTATTAAGTCTGTGTGCTGTGCTTTGATTGCAATCCATAACCAACCTCTGAGCCCACCTTCCTGGGTACGAACCCATTTTACACAGACCATGTGCAGAACAGTTCCTCACTGAAAACACAAAACCGATTTTCATAAACTAATATTTCGAAGACATTTTGTCAATCCTTTTTGACACCTAATGGTATGTCAGGACCACAAAAACAGCATCTAGATTTTGTTAAGAGCTCTTTGTGAGCCATTTGTCTCAGGAAAGGCCAGGCCTCAACTCTTGTTAAGGTAAAAGATTTTTCATGTGAGTGAAATCTGCAGAAAGGATGTAAATTACCGAAGCAATTGCCCTATTGATCGTGTGATAAAATGGCTTTCCCACTGTGTGGCAATTAAAGGATTGTGGCATTCCTCTCTTGAAAGGCTCTTTACTGCAGCACAGACAAACACAAAGATGTAGGTTTGCGCTTTGCTTGGAAGTCCTGTTGCACAGCTGGATGCACAATATTCCCCTGTAACTATGGAATTGCCGATGTTGTTATGCTTGCTAGGTACCTAATGCACAGAAATCAAATCAACCTGTCCACCAAGTTCAAGGAACACAGAAGAAATTATTACACTTACTTCACCTATTATTGGACAAATAACATTTTCCTGTTTCGAGTATATTTTTTCCCTGCTGAAAGCTTCTCAATGCCAGCTGTGCAATAGCTAGAGGATATTCCTGCAGCAAGACTAAGACTGCTTAGAATTCCTTACTATTTTCCCCAGTGATGGCTTAATAAGAGTAAAGTCTATGCACTGCAAAGTTCACCTTATGCTGAACAGGTGGAGAATTGTAGATCAAACACCCCATCAGTTCATTGCCTGTGTGCCATGGAAAAAGCCATCCTTAGTCTCTATAAAGCAGCTGGATTTGTCAAACTACTGATCCTAAGCTGTGTCACTGCACTGAGGATGAAACAACCTGAGCTTGCACATCCCTCTCAGGACCAGGACAATAGCTCTGCTGTGCAGTACAGAATGACTTGGATGGTTCCTTGGATCCATCTTACTTGGATGAAATTGGATCTAATTTGCTTCTGCAATGGGGAGAGTGAAACAGTGAAAGTGAAAGTGAAGTTCAGATATCAAATGTAGTACCTCAGCTGCTGAAAAAACTATACTAAAATAGACCAATCTAAAATTTACTGTTAACATACTGTTAAAAAAAAGCAGTATCAAAACCCCACAACCAACCCAAAACCTCTTGACATTTCAGGATAATTATGTAAAAATTGAACTCTTCTGGTTATTAAAGATTAATATGTTCTTGTCAATATACAATATACTTTGTGTAAATATTGTGAGATATAATTGTTTTATGCTAGTGTAAACCAGCAAACAATTGGTTTTTTAATATATCAGGAAAAAAGCTTCAAACCACTTCTTTTTTCCTTATAAGGGAAGCAGTTGCTAGCAGCAATAAATATTTTTTCCACTTACTAATTTATTTATTGTTCTGTCAAACTAAGAACATTTGAAGTACTTCTGCACTAAATATATTCAACTTATCAAAAATCATGTACAGAATGAGACGTGTCAGAATAAAATTAGCAAGATTGTCTTTTAGTGTAAGTCATAACAAACAGAGCTTTATATTTGGCACAATATAATTCTTCCTTTAAAATCAAAATTTAACCTTTAAATAAACTGCAGAATTAAGAAGTGAAATCCTGTTTTTCTGAGGAGGAATTTAGAAACAATATGTTGTTATGCATATAATTTTAATTAATGGAAGTGACTGCACAGCAGTAATTATGAGACCCACATTTGATTGACACCTGATATTCAAGTGGAAAATGGGTAATTACGTGGTTTTTTGGAAAAGAAAGGACCATAATTTTTTTGTTCAACATGTTAGTCAACAGCAGTAAGGACATGCAGTATGAGAATTAACACCCACAAGCTTTTTGTTTACTAAATCTCTACAGTTTCCACCACCAAGTGAAAAAGAGAAAATGAATTAATTGCAAAATCTTAACGGAAATTTTAACCAAATTGAGTTCCTAAGGAAAGATGATTTTAATCAGACTTTTAGTATGTCAGTTAAGACTTCTTCAAGTAAAATGGTAAAACTGATAGCGACTTAACAGAGGCACATGATTAAATCATAGCAGTTTCACTCTCTTGGAGTTATCAGTCCGTTTGAGAGAGCTAAACTATACCTGATATCCAGTACCCCTGATTTTCATAAATGTCAAGTTACAAAACACCTTTCTTTTTTATCTATCATCTGGAGTAGAAAATAGTCATAAATGCAAATTTAATTTTAGTGGCAGTTGCTGGTAGCTAATGTTGGGGAGAGTTGCAGAAACTCTTACAGATTTCCCCAGAAACTTGCTGCACGGTCATGTCAGATGAGCAAGAAACAAACACTGCTTGATACGTTAGAACTCTGGAGTGGGAAGTATGAAACTTTTATTATATTGAATGACTGAAATAAGCTGAAATTCAGATCAGAATTTATATCATCAGAATAGACTCCAACTTTCACAGACATTAGCCTTTATGCCAGACAGATGTGGCAATAGCAATAGCGTATATAGCAGCCTAAATTATGATGGAAAAATCTAACACTGAAATCTTTCAGTCTGTAGGATTTGGTCCATTTCCTTACTGCATTCTGCCAGCAGCAGGATGCTTGGGGGCATTTGATTTTTGTTTTCTCTGAGAAATGTTCTATCCTTAACTCGACCATCACTTTTACAGGTACAAGAAAATTTTGACTGACTTCACCTGCACTGACTCCATTTCAACTCTGAGTGAAACCATGTATTACTCCTCATCATTCCATGGTTTGAGTGATATGCTTCAATTTAAGACCTACACCCAGCATAACACAGAAGTGGAAAGCTCACTAGAATAACATATCTTTCAGCTGGTAGAGTAACCCCATTTTTTGGAAATAAAGATGTTCTTACAGACACTTAAAGATGCATTTTAAGAAGGACAACACTGTACTTGAGTTGTATGCCTAATTTGCAGTGCAAAGATAAGAAATCAACTACTTGTTCTTGACTCATATTTTCAATGAGCTTGTTATTTGCTCTGCTCAGTGTTTGTGCAAGAAAAATTGCTCATTGAAAAGTAAACCAGAAGAGAACAAAGAAAAAACATTTTTAGCTTAATTTTAATTTGTGCATGCTGGGCAAACAGCATGAATTTTCCTGTAAAAATTGTGTTGAAATTGGAGCCATTGAGCTAGGGAGTGTTCAATCTCAGTTTTGCTTGTTTAACCAGTTCTTGATTTCTGTGCAAGTGAATCTAATGCACTATACTTGGGGATGTTTCTTACTGTATTTCATTACAGCTGCTGAGAATTTAAAGCAATTAGCTTTTCATGTTTCTCTCTGCTTCTTTTTGTGTAGTGTTCCCTATCATGGGACTGCTCTTATTATCTTTTATGTTAAACCTCATCAAATTTGTATCCTTGTTTGCCAGGCAAAAATTAGCTGTGAACTATATGAGGTGCTCTCGAGTTCTGTTATGTACATGCTTGCTGATTTCTGCAATATGCTGCTGTTCAAAGATCAGCTCACAGGTTACTGCTTTGCCTTAGGGCTTAGGCAGATGTTCTCAGTTTTGGTTAGTTCATATGAATTTGGACATTAAACACTGTGTCTACTGTAAGAGGGACACTAATGTAGGTGTCCTACTTGTTGTCAAAGTTATTTGAAGAAATTGCCCCACTGTATAGCAGCACATGGACTCTAACTAGTGAGTTACAGTTCTGAAAGAGAAACTGTACAATAATCATTATTTTGCACAAATGGAGTGACATTTAAAATCTGTAGAAAGCTATTCTATATCCCTGCTGTCCCCATATTTTCTGACTTTTTTGGGATAATAATTCAGATGTAAGCTTACACAAAAGTTGCGTGCAACTCTCAGAAACTGAGACAGGCATTTAATTATTTTAAACCAATCTCCTGAATTCTCTAGCACAATGCACTGTAACACCATTCACAATCCCCTGTCTGTGGCACTACAACATTGTGCACTTGGCATCACAGAACACAAACACAGTGTCTTAATCTCTGGATAGGAACAAGACAGTCTGCACAATCAGATACATTTCATAGAGATGTACCTTTCCAAACACTTTAATAGTTCCCAGCATTGGTGGTGATGAGCAGTAAGCTTGTACTTGAATGTCGTTTTTGTTTTCTACCACTTTCTGGATACACAAAAATATGTAGGCAATAAAACCAGCAGTTGATGAATAAGTATGACTCCTCTAGCTGTAAGAATTTCCTGTTAACTCATGTTAAAGAGATGAAAAGAGCAGCCCGAGGAATGTTTTCAAAATTGAAAGCCCAGTTTCTACCCTATTCAATTTTGACTCTATCTACAACAGTTAATGATGAGCAAGTTAACTATGGTGCTCCTTTTGTTACAGATCTTTTTTCTGTAGAAATAAGCTAACTCTCCTTTAATCAGAATCTGCAGTAGACAAATGAAGTCTGTGTAAGTACTTCTTCAAGCCTTCTGAATGTCAAAGAAACTCAAGCTTTCTGCCATTACTACTGGTTACCTGTAAACAGTTCTAGGCTGTTTTTCCTGGAAATGGTAGCGTGTGGGAATGGGGAGGTTTCTGACTGCAGAGGCTGCCTTAACACTGCCCCTGCCTTGCTGATGGAGCAGTTGTAGGCACAGCTCTCGGAAGCTCTGGCATAAAAACAGGAGAGTGCAGCCCCATCAGCTCCTTGCCCTGTTTTGTTAGTAACTGTTAGGAAATGGACCCCGTTCCTTGGACTCTTTCTTGAAGACTCAAACATCACTCTCAGCAAAGTTGAGGATAGTATCTAAGGCATCCTTTCTATTTTATTTCACGCATTCTATTGCTCTGAGCATGATGGTGGGTTTTGGGTCCTTTTCTTAAGACTGTCACAAGGTTAAAACTTTAAAGCTATTTTTTTTTTTTTTTTTGTGGAATACAGTTAGTACTTTACATCTAAACCTCTGTTCTGCGTTTTGACAGTAAGCTTGAATCTGGTAATCTAACAGAAGGAAAAAGCAGTCTCAGCAGACATGCTCCAACCTTGTGTTCGACCATATTAAGAATTAATACTTAGTCTTGCCGTACAACCCAGCTTTAATAAAGCTACCTAAATCCTCTTGGCTGCTGCTTTGACAGGGCAGCATCAATCGCAGCGCTCAACTTTTGTATTTGCTAATTCAATAGGCAGCCAGACAAGGCTTTCAGAGCTGCGTTTATGGGATAATGAGGCTTTTTACATAGTTTCAATTTTTGCCATGTTGACAGAAAAAAAAAAGCATTTTTGAGAACGATGGATTTTAAAAATATTTTCAGAATAAATGCTTCCTGCATATTAAATGCCTCTGATAGGACCAACTGTTTGAACTTTCTTTCAAACTATTCAGCACATCTTCAGGAAACTTGGATTTGGGATATGCCTCCTTTTTGTACCTTCACCAGCCATTTTTGACAGAAGTCAAGTCTGAAAGTATCATTAGTTTAGGGTGACTATAAATCTAAGATTTCAAACAGGCTTCTTGTGCCTCATTTTCTTGGATTTTACGTAACTTTTACATCCCTGAGACAATACTGCTACTTTTTGGCAGCTCCAATTACATTTTAATATTGTAAAAGCACAAGCATACATATTTAACTGAAGGTCTGTGCATCTGAGTAGAAAATGGCTTAGTGCTGATTTGGTTAAACACACCTTTCCCAAAAGAATTTTGTCTCAAACTTCCTGCCTGCAGCTCTTTGTTAAACCTCACAGTGCAGCAGAGCAGCTCATCTGCATGTTGGCCTGCTCTGGCTCATTGGGAGGGAGCTTCACAACTTCTGACTCAACTACCTTAACCTGTCTTTAATCAATAATTAGTTTCATTAAATAAGTAGATCTGGTCAAATTACTTCTTTAATTCTTTGGCCCACATGCATTGGAAATTTAGATTTTTGCAGATAAAATCCAGGCTCAGAGAGTCAAGGACAAAATTCACACTGATTTGGCAATGCCAAGATTCTATTTATAACTGGGGAAGATAATTTTCCAAATGGAGTTCTTTTAAGTAAGTTTTTTTCCCACTCAGGAGGCTCTACTCTGAGGCTTCTTCTCTACTATCTTTGGAAGTTTTAGTACTGTTCCATCTAATTTTTTTTCTCATTTATGGAGTTCTGTTCACCTTTTTTTTTTCAGCACATACTTAATTACGTTTGGATCTTGATTGGGAATTTTGACCTCTGAAGCATTTTGGTTTTAAGAATGCCGGTAGTGATCAAAATAGTGCTGATTTAAAACTCATTAACATTTAATATTTAAAATCAAGAGTCTTTCAAGCCCAGCTTCAATCAGCAGTTAGGGGCTATGGCAAAACTGTTGATTTTTCTGGATCTGTCCCTTATACAAGTGCAAATACCCCAGTATGTGCATGTCATCCTGAATGTTGCAGTGAGGTTCCACCAGGGTTATCTAATACATAAGTACAGCATATATGCAAATAATGGACAGATAAGCCATGTTACTGGGATTTGCTTAATTAGCTGTTCTGACTTAATCAGAAATACTCCTCTAAACAGGTAATATTATGTCTCAGCAACACCACCTTTTGGTGCTTCTCTGGCAATAGATGTTTTTAACATGCTGTACAAACATCAGGTCAGCTTCACGTCTCTCTGGTATCCTCCAGGGAAGTTCAGGTCCAGCCTCTATAAACTATGCACACTTCAGCTGTTTTGCTCACAAAGATGGTGACTTGGTTCCCCTCTGACTCTGTACTTTGACACTTAACACCTACTAAATATTGTTATATATAGTTTTTTGATGAAACATCACTTCAGAGGCTTTACCTTTTTGACATTTCTGCAACCAGTTGATGTTTGCAAGTGCACAGAACAGCATTTATTTGACAAAAAAACCCCAAACAACAAGAGTTAGGGACTCTTAAATTGCAGTGGAAATTGAGAGTAAGAATCTAGAGCCTCCTCTCTCCTTGATTTTTTCCTCACTCTGCTTACAGAGACCTTGTCTCTGTAACTTGAAAATTTAGTTGTTTCAAGCTCTGCATCTTTTGACATTTACTATGGTCCTGCATTGATTTATCTTAGTTAAGTACATTCATATGTTGACAGTTCTTAATCATTTATTCTTATCTGCCCAGTCATGGCTGTACAACCCAACCTCTCAATCTTCCAAGAAAGAAATTACCACAAATCAAAGCCCTTAGGTAACAAACCACACAACTTAGTGAGCAAACTTTGCAAACTGATTCACCTGTTAGTTTTCTAAAGGTTTTCCCAGCTTCTCCCACAGTTTTGGAACCAACCTGAAGAGCTCCCTGAACAAATTTACTATATAATAAAATTCAGTTGTGTTACTGGCTCTATTTATGAGGTTAACTTGTGGAAAAACTTCCATAAACAGAATAATTTGACACCTTGCTGTTTAGGAGCCAGCCCTGCTACTTGCTTAAGTCAGGACTGATAGTGCTGATGTTGTCAGGGAGTTAGTCTCCTGTAATACCCAGGTGACTGTAGATGCCTGTTCACATTAAAACACATTTCTCATGCAACACAGTGTTGCTCAAAATGCAAGTTTGTCCCCTGCTGCTGCTGAGCCATCCCTTCACTTCACACGCTTTTGCCCAGGGCCATGCTGGTTTCTATTCATAAAGGCTTCACATCAGTGTCCCACTGCTGCCTAATTGCAGCTAGGAACTCAAAAGAGCAGTACTGTGGCTTTTTCTAATGGGTTGTGGTTAGAAACTCCCATGCATAATACACAGTGGCAGGATATCAGATTCCTGTCACACACCAACATTCTAGTCAGCCATTTCAGTTGTAATTGTGTTAACAGCAAATTGGCTGTTGCTGAATTCTTTTTGCCCAGTAACAATTTGTAAAGCTATCAGAGAGTTTTCAAAGTAGAAGCATAATCATATTTTCACTAAATGCATCTATATTTTTCCCTACCCTGGAAGCACTGAATGCATTGCCACTCCTGAGCCTCCTAATTGAGGGAGCTACTGACTCCTGCACTCTCACCACCACTGTAGGTCAGAGGCAGTGATAGTTTTACAGTCTTGGAAAACCTCACTGATCTCTGAATTCCTGTAATGACAGTAGATTTAGACAATTATCAGCATTTTTAACTCCAGTCACTATGGGGTTTGCGACTTAGTCGTAAGAACAATCAGGCAATGCTGAGACCCAAGAGCTCCAACTTGTAGAGCTGTTAATGCTGGGTTACGCACTTTAAAGGGAAGTCAACAAAGCATTTCTCACATGGTAAATGTATGACAAAGAAATAATCAGGGTGGACTCTTTCATCATTATTACACCCTCAGACTGTCAGACCTCTTTCCAAAGAAAGTATATGATAAGGTGAGGCACTGCTGTGACTGCTGCTTATTTACTGCAGCATTGTTGGCTTGCTATCTGTATACATCTCTCCAAGCACAATGAAGCTTTGATTGTCCTTGCATTACACACAATCATTAAATAAATCAAAAAATAGACCACTTAAATACAAACATTGCACTTTGAACTTTTTTTCCTAAGTGCTGGATGCCGAAAATGACTGAAAGAAGCCTCATATTGCTTTACACCGGTCTAACTAGTGGCTTAATAAACAGGAAAGATGAGGTAGGAAATGATGATTACATAAATTATCAAAAATATTTGACATCTTCTGTATTGTAATATCAACACAATGTCTTGTTAAGCTGAATAAGTTAATGCTAACAAAGAGCTACAAGAGTTTTTGATATCAATAAGTGGAAGCTGTACCATAATTGTCCTTTTTAGAGGTTAAAATCACTAGATTAAAAAAAAAGCAAACCCTCAGGTAGATTTATTACAGAATTTTATGTTAAAAATTGTTTAAAATTTAGATGATAATCAGACTTATAAATAATTTTAATATAATCCTAAAAGAACTCCTAAAAGTATATGTGACAACTGAAGGCATATTTTTCATGTGCTGGAAACCTTCTACTTTAAGATCTTATTTCTCTTCTGTCTCCAACAATCATTTGCTTATGGCCAACAAGCATTAGACATGTGATGTATAGCAGGAAAATCTAATACAATTAACATGCAAATATAATTCACTGGGATAAAAATTCCTGATAGATCTGGAGCACTTGAAGGTTATCTTGCTACACAATCAGACATTAGAAATGCTAAACCTAAAATTTTTAATTATAGTTTGCATTGTTCTTCTCTATTCAGCTACAGAAAGGGTTTGTTCTCAAATTTCAATAGGGAAAAAGAACTACTTGTAATGTTAAGATTCATGTGTGACCTTCCTGTTTCCTCTTCTTTGAAGTGAATATGGGCTAGAAAACAAGTTTTACTGATCATCTGGTTGATAGGTACTCAGAGAAACTTTTAAATCATTATCACTGAGATCTGTTAATGAACATAGCCAGACTGCACTAAGTATGTGATAAAACGTTGTTAATTATACAGATGGACCTTACATTACAGGGGAAAGGTAGCAGGACAAAAATAAAGCAACCAGAGATGTTCCTTTAAATCTCCAATTGCCAGATTTATCAAATTTACAGCATTATTCACTTTTATGCTTATTGCCACATTTTAGTGTCTGAATTTGAATGTATGTCTGTATCTATTCTATGGCCACATCCTCTTGGAGTGTGAATAGTCTTTATCTGATCAAGTCCAGAATCTCACCTACTGCAATAATTTATTTCTAAAAGAGGACATTATTGTTTAAAAAATCACTTTCCTTTTTGCATTTTATCTGCTGAACTCAATATATATATCAGCCATTCATAGTCATTTCAAAAGAAGTACTTCTCCATCAAAATACAGGGTTAAGTGGGACCAATCAATATAAAATATACAGCAGGGATAGAAAAAAAAAAGTTCAGGTCAGATACTTTAGGAGATATAAAATGTCACATTTAATTTTTCACTCATCTAGACTGAAAAGGAACTGCTGAATTATCTATGAAAGTGAACTAACTTTGATAATTTGACATCAATGCTGCATAACATTAATCCAAAAGAGTACAGCCACTCCATTATTTACTAACTCACATTCAATATCTACTACCATACATATATATACACAGAATCACTGAGCCTTCCAAATTACAATATTACAGTACAATACTAATTTGGGGAAATAGAGAGGAAAATGTACCTCGTGGGACCAAAGGATGTGTGTACAGTGTGCAGTCTGGCTCTCTCTGTCATGCCATCTATGCAATGCTCCCACCAGACATGCAAAACTATTTCTGGGCCCAGATAAAGTCTGGCCCGTTACTAAGTAAATCATTGTTTTCTACAATGCTAAACTTAATCAACTAAATGAAATGAACTTCTGCCAACAGCACTTCCTCTGAACTTTCTTCTGCTGACTCAATTGCCAAATTGTTTTTCTAATCTTCAACTGTTCAAGTGACTGTTCTTTAAAAAGCAAACAGCCCTCACTTGTTACAAACTCTTTGAAAGGTTTTCTTCTGGTTTTGTTTGTCTCAATTACTCACCTTCAGGCTTCTTGAAGCCAAATAAAAATAATTACTAGCCCATGGTAATGGCCACTCTCACACTGAACCTGCAAACACTTATGCAAATTCTCTGTCCATCAGCTTTTAATAAGACATGTCTAACACCTCAAAGCAAAAAATCTGAATACTGCCTACCTTTTATAACTACTGACAATCTTTTGCCATCTTAGACCTTATGCTAGTGATATTTTCTCCTTTGTTTTTACTGAGACATTTTTCTAACTTGTCTTGGTGGTAACTATGGTGACAGTGAAGTCAATGAAGAACAAATCAAAATGTATCAGAGAAGATAAAGACCCAGGAATGTATAAAGATTGTGTGATTCTTGGTATGTTAATCTGCATTTAATAATTAGTTAATCAAATTAGGATTGCAAATATAGATATACAAAAATGCTGGTACCTTCCTGGCAGCCACCAAGTTTCTGCAGCCTTGAAAATGAATTCAGGATTGAATTAGACACACACACACATACAAAAAAAAAAAAAAAAAAGCATCAGTCATACTAAGCACCCATCTGGAAATTAAATGTCAAAGATAAATGCAAGAGAGGGGAAAAAATCAAATGAGAAAAAGTCAGTGTGCTTTCAGGAAGACACAGTCTGTTCTGAACAAAATTACCAAAGAAATGAGATATTTGCTGAATACCAAATACTTGCTTTGATTTTTTTTCCATATTATGACCGCCTAAGTGTCTATAAAATGCAATCTTTTTCTTGTAAACTCTCAAAAAAAAAAAAAAATCTGTGATATCTTTCAGAGGAATTCAATTCAGGAAAAAATCTACACTTCCATTTTACGTCTTATAGATTGCAATATATTGACAGATAAGGAAAATCTTAATCATTATATCTCTACATGAATATGTTATTTTCCTTCTGTTTCTTGAGTGGATTTCTGCCCTCCATGCACATCCTGTAAGTGATTGTCATTACATGACTGACTGAAAGGGGCACAGTGAAAAATGCAAAACTTCTATGTGGTTTTATGACGTAGCAAAATACCAGATTTATATGTGAAATACCAGCAAGCCCACAGATCAATGGATCTGAAGAAACAGATAGGTAGAACTACAACTCCAATTCCCTTAAACTTCAAGGAAAAATAAGGGCTCTTCAGTGAATAATTTATTCTTATGTCTTCATTCAAACATTTTTTTTTTTAATTTGCGTCACAACTATTGACAAACTCCATAATTTATACACGTGGAGATATTCAAACTTCTGCTGGAAGAACTCACCAGAGCCAGCACATGGGCAGTTGCACAGAACCTGAGCATCAAGGAGGCTGCAGGAGAAGCTCTGGCAGGTCCTCCCATGACAATCTCAGGAGCCACCAGCTGCTCCTGCCGCGCCTCTCCTGGAAGGGATCGCGCGCACGAAGGAGTCGGCGGAAGAGCAGCGAGAACAGCTGGTGGCTCCATGGATTCCCACAACCACGGCAAGGAAATGTCTGTGTGCATCTCCAGTGCTTCAGTGCAAAGCCTGAAAGCTGAACTCAAGTCATGCTCGCAGTGATGTTCGTCAGAGTTTACTTATCAATACCCTCTGTCACCTGCCGGTGTTTCGGTGATGTGAGAGCCCCTTCCTCACTGAGCTGCCATGAGGAATGGAACAGTTTGCCTGAAACACGGCTAAAATCTGCTCTCTCAAACACGTTCTGCTGCACAGTGTGCACAGACATATGTCTTTGTTTTGATGGGGTTTATCAGTTGTTAGGTCACTTCTCGTTTGTCTCAAATGTGAAGCTGTAAAATCTTGAAAAACTCACATCAAATTCAGGTTTGGGATCGTAATCGCAGATGTTGCTGGATGCAGGGGGTGAAGTCCACTTTTGTCAGCTTTTATATCAGAAGTAGAGAACCACAAAACCAAAGTAATGAGAGACAAATAGTTATAAAACCATGCCTATCCCCTAAACAATTGTTTATTCCTGCAGTCTTTATTTATATACACTGGGTCATGACAGGACGAATGGTGCTGCTAACTGCACTGTAATAACTTTCACGATACCTTCCCAAATCTGCAAGTATAAACAAGGTGAAAGTGTCATTGAGTGTCATCACACACCAGCATCACAGGGTATAATACAACGACTGACCTGAGCACTCTCTTACCTAGGTTGGGTGCTCATTAATGAGTGATTCAGACATTATTATGTCAGATTTGAACTTTTTGTTTCCCACAATCCTTTAATCTGCACAGAGTTCTAGTATTTGACACAAAGTCAACCCTTTGGTGCCCTATTGATTTGCCCCTCTGCACAGAGTGAGCACACCTCCTTTTTGTCCTGAGAATTTTTCACACTGGAGAGAAAATTACTGCAATATTGAATGCATTTTTTATTTGTTGATGATAGCTGAGAATCAAATGTAGATCAAATACCTTGATCCAGCAGAGCACTTTTTTTTTCCATAGAGCAGAAAAACATTCTTACAAATGCACTTTGTGAACTTGATTGGTAATTCAGTTAATTTATTGGGGGAAAAAAAATAAAAAAAGAAAATATGGCTGACCTGATTTTGAAAAAGAATAAAAAACATAAGTAAGGATATGCAGTTTCTCTGAAGCTTTAAGAAAACGCTTATAGGTGTTATAGTGAACAACAAAGGTGAAGTTCAGATTGTTTTTACTTTCAGTGACAATGTAGGAAAGAAAATAAATTTTCTAACTAATTAGAGGAAATATCCTGAGATAGCCATTAGGGAAAAATGTCTATGAAAGCAGTACCGTAATCAATTAGCAAGGATGCATTCTTAATTAAGTTCAAGCATTGGGAATGGTATATGCTGCAATGCTAGTATTGAATTAATAATTTGTAAATAAGACTGTGGGTAGAAACTGCAGTGTACAATTCTTATGAAGAATCCACTCTAAAAGCAATTATATATTATATTTACTTTAAATTTGGCATTTTATGACCTTTAACCTAAACTAATTAAACTCAATAATAAGATTAGAAAACACAGTGTCTGCCCAGTATAGAAGCACTTAAAAAATTACCTTTGCTTCAGAAGTGACCAGCCAAAATCATTAACATGAGAGCATCACTAGAATGAAATATTTATTCAATTTCTGCTGAAGAAATAAAAGCACTTTTAAAATTATTTTGACCACATACAAGGAAGGAGTAGAAATAAAAACATGTTTATTCTGCTTCTTCTTTAAGCACACAACTCCAGCATTCCCTGGCATCCCTATGATGGGTGTACCTTCACCACAAGTTCCTTTTTATTAAAAAAACATTACTGGGAATGACATTTTATTAAAGTTTCAGCACTCTCAAAGTCTTTCTCCAAGAAAACATAATTTCTATTCTAAGAATTAGATTCTTTCTAGGGTTCTTTCTTACAGGTACAATAGAGCAGCTAAGAGCAAGGAGTGACCTATGTCACTCCTAGAGACATGGGCTTCAATAGGATTTTGCTGGACATCCACTGCTCTGGCACCTCCACAAAGCACTTCACATCCCTTGCCCTTTCCAGCTTGTAGGTACGACAGCCTTTCCCGTGGCATACAAAAGTATTTATTACTTTTCTCATTCTGCTGGGAAGAAGAACAAGATCTCTCTCGGTTTTCCTATATAAATAAAGATCAAGAATAAAATATTTACTTACAAACAGTGTTGTGCCGCTTTTCCAGTGGCATTTCAATTTTCACTCCAGATGACCTTCAGAGAGGCTCTTTCCAACCTACGTGTTTCTGTGGTTCCAGTGCTCTATTTGCAGTATTTCCTCTAGCATGGGAGAAGTTTAATGTGCTGGTCATAAACTACAATACACTGATGTGAGAGGGGAGCTGTGGAAAGTGATGCTCGCTTGTTAGTGTGTAAGCATAAATGAAATCATAAAAAGACTTTTCTACAACTCTGACTGGTTTTTATTCATGTCATCTTGGAGAAGAGGGAAAATGAAATTTTAATGTTAGATTTGTAGCTATTATCACATATCCAATGACAGATATGTAGATGAGTTTCCATATATTGAGGGGTGCTCAAGGAAGCCATTAGTCCTTACCACTTGCTTTTACTGGCACATCCTAAAATCAAAGGCTGACTCGTGCCTTAGGGTTTATTTATATTATAGCGTAACTGAAATAGCTAAATAATCATACATTCATGTCAGGAAAGTTATTATTTAGCCAAATCAAGCCATATAAAAATAAGAGTTTCTTACTCTGCAATATTTTGCCTTTTAGGATCACAGAGTGACAATGTGATAAACATATCAGTGAGCCACTCTCAGCAGTAACTACACTTTGGGCCTACACCTTATCTCTCCTTGGCTCATGCTTGAGACTTCATGTTTGCTAGGTGAGAACTTTTCAACATTGTTTCCTCTGACTCTGTGAGGAAAAGCTCTTAAAATATGTATTGGTCTCTAGTTCTGTCAGCATGGCACAGCTCTGAAACACTTTCTGCATACAGATTTGTAGCTGTCATCACAGTTTTGGCATAAAGCTGTTTGGGTGTCTGCACGTCCCAGTTCGAGCTGTGGTGTATGTGACATGCAAACATTCTGTGTAAACACAATAAATCTGATGTGTCCAACATCAGCTTTACTCTGCATGCACAACTTGTCTGCACGGGGAATGTGACTTGCTCTGAAAATCTGGTGCTGGGCTGGTCGGTCTTGGCAATTCCTTCAAGCCCTGAGCAGGGACCATATGAACCCAGAATATAAATAGCTGCAGATATAATTTTCTCTGGGGTTTTATTATTAATCTTGGATTCCTTCATGTTAACCATGAATTAAGTGGGGGAAGAAAGAGACTACCCTGAGGCACCTGTAACTTCTGGCCCAATATTATAGTTTAGCTACCAACGCATACAAGAGTGTGCCTTTTCAGGAAAAAGAACATAATTATCAATTCAGTTATTTTTGGAAGCAGAGGTGCCTTCAGCAGTAAATACCAACCACTAGGCTACAACTCATTCTTGAATGCCTTACAGGGGATTCCAGAACAAGTAGATCCCAGGCTGGATGCTTTTGGCAAGATCCTGCTGCTTTCTTCACTCAGTTCGTGAGGAGACAGACTGGCAATTTGACAGGATTAGAACCTAATTTCATTTCAGCTTTTAGTCATCCGTTCATTCATCAGTATCTGATCAGCTGAAGAACGTGACAAGCTACCAAAATAACCAAAATATGTGGAATATATTTTTTTTAACTTCAGCCTTAGATCCATTGCTTTTCAGCATATTCTGTGTTCAAAAACTGAATACAGAATACAGAGGTCCTCAACAGAGAAGAAATGCATACTTACATGTTAATTTTGAAGTCACTCATTCATATTCATGAAAAATTGCATATACAATACTGGATGTACCTTAGCCAAAGGCATCTATCCTTAGAATATGCCTTGTTAACTTTCCAAGGAAATGGGATCCAAAGATATTACCACAGATGAGGCATCCAGCGATGGAGCCATTTTTCGAAATGCCTTTGATTGAACTGCATTGCTACAGCAGGTATGCAAGAGTGCACGCTGAATGCATTTTCAAAGTGACCCTGTCAAACTCAGAGTGACTGTATCTTCTCCCTCTGAACTTTTGATAAAATGCACATGATTACGTGCTGATTTTGTCAGAAACTCCATCCAGGCATGAACGGTGTATCTGCTGCAGCAAGGTCATGATATAGCGAGTCTCCATCCCACAAAATAACCTACCATTAAGAACTCATTTTTACCAATTGATTGCCAAAGCTCCTGTGGAATGTATCTATAGATGTTTTCTTTTTATACACCGTTTAGCAGATGCTCTGGTTCCCAGTGAATTCTAACAACTCGCAGAAGTGCAAAGAAACACTCACTGTGTACAGCCTGTGTTATAAAAGTATCCAGAGAGCACATTCGGCGCCGGAACAGGGAGCCTTTCCATTCCACACCTCCAGCATTCTAACCATCCATATTATCACCGCCTGCATTTATCTTATAAAAATACAAAATTGTGACAAACGAACTCCCACATATTTTTGCCACTTCTGCGCATTGATTTGCTGGAATGTAAATACATGCTATTAACAGGCCATTATGTTGTATTCAAATCTGATCTTTCCTGTTTAACCTTCTTCTTCAGATTGTTTTTCTAACTCTTCTTTGTTTTCAGAATAGGAGGAATGGGACAGTGTAATTGTATTAAATAGACTTATGACAGTAGAGAGATATTTTGAGACATACTATATTTTGCTTCAGTTGTTCCTTCTTAGAATCTTAAGTGCTTATTCTTTCTCCACTTGAGTACTTTAGCTTCTGTTTCCTCTCTCTTTGGAAAAAAAAAAAAAAAAAAAAAGAAAGAAGTAAAACCAGACTTCTGTTTTGTTCTGGTAGTGCTTCAAATTCATCAACAGAAACTGCAAGAACAACTGATCATTGCTTGCAAAAGTTGCAGCAATTTCTAAATCAGAATACATTCTCTCTGAACAGATTTTAAGATATTCCCCACAAAAATGCCAATAAGCTTATTCTCTGGAAAGGGTTTTGTTTTTGTTTGGCTTTTTTCCCCTGCGAAGTTGTAAGTCCTTCCCCTTTGTTTCTTCACCGCATTGTCCTAATCCATTACCTTATTTATTGGGGTTTTTTTATAAAACTGTAATTACCTAAGTGTAACCGTTTCATACAAATATACAGAAATATACAATGTACTTTTCACAGAATACACTGTAGTCTAGAATTGTTTCAAACCACCAATAACAGCATGAGAAGATGGCAAATAGTTCATTTCTTTGCCTGTTGATGGATTTGAACCACAACACCACCACAAACTTTCATGATCTACAGTAGAAACTTGGCTTTACCTACTGAGGCACAGAAGAAAACTGTTACTTGCATTATTTCCTAACTGTGTAGTCCAGACTTTCTTTTCTCTAATGTGTCAAAACTACTGGCAGTTTCTCTGAGCCTCTTGAGTGCTGAAAGCTAAAATTTGCTCTTGAACCATCTACCTCTAAGCTCTGTATCACAGAGCTCTTCAGCTGCACAGTTTTCCCTATTTCTCAATGTGAAGTCATAAGACTCCTATGAAAAAAGATTATAGAGAACCCTTGAATTAAAAAAAAAAAGTAGTAAAGACTGAAATGGAAACAACTTGTCATCACATTTTCTATAAACTGCACTTTTCATCCTCTTTTACTCTTTGTTTCTTGTTTCTCTTTCCTGAACTGAATATAATTTTAGCAGTGCTCTATTGTCTACAGTCTAAATAGTCCTTTTTCCTTGACACTTTGGCAGTTTTACCTGGCAGGGCATTAGGGGGTAAAGGCTTTTAATGAGACTCCTTCACCTGTGCAGTATTTGAACTTTCTCCCCAGGGAGGAAAGAGTTGGGCACCCCACAGGGTGTCTTGATTTACTATTGAGCCTCTTTTGCATAACAGGCCACAGAATACAGTAAAAGCAAAGTACTTATGCTGTTACTGAGAATTAATACCTGCATTTATTAAGAGTCCTATTGCTATATTAGGAGGAAGGTACAAAGGGTCTGTTAAAAATAGAAACAAAAACCATTAAGCAGTAAAGGCACTGGCATGATGCTTTGATCATTTCACAGAATCCCTCACATCCTGAAGGGATGTGATAAAGCACCTGGTGACACTATTTAAAAGAATTGCTACAGTTTGGAAAGTGTTCAGTGTTTAGCTGTGCAAAATGAGTAAACTTCTGACAGATGAGTTTCCTTGAGACTCTTATGAAATAGCTAAGAAACCAGTTCTGCCTGAGTCATTGAGACCTGAGGAAATATTTAATAAATACTGAGCTGTTTTTAAAGTCTTCCTCCTTGGCCCCTCTGTATTCTCAGAGGAAAATAATTGTTTGCAATTATGTACTTCATAACTTCACAATCCTGTCTCAACATAGAGTGTAACCACATCAATTCTTTTCTTGTACACTGACTTTGCTGCACCGCATAAGCTGAGGGACAACTTTTCTGTATATTCTGATTATTACAGGTTGAAAACCCCATGTTATAGAGTCAGTACAGGCCAGATTTGATATAAGCATGAATCCTTGCACAGTAGTTGACTTGAAGGCCTGTTACTGAAGTAGAAATCTATTTTATATAACAGAAGTGTTTGATGTACTAAAATGTGACATGGGTGACAACATCACTAGTGGAACCAACCAAAGTGTGTTAAAATAGCTACTTAGTCAATTCTGAAGTGTGCCCTGACATATGTCTTGTGGTATTGCCAAGGAGTCTTTCTGCCATTCCTCAGCCACCTCCAGCGCTGACTTCAGTGAGAAAGCTCAGTGCTGCTGCAGCTGTCAGCCTCAGCCCTGCAACAACATCACTCTTCAGTTTTCTCAGCCTTGAGGCTTTCCAAGGGAAAAGCATCTGAGCCTTAAATCACCAGTGGCCTCTTGCTCGTCACAGATTGAGAGTATGACATCTTTGTTTTACATTTGAGTTTACTCCTAATCACAACATTGCAGTTGGGTTTAAAGATTCTTCCAAGAGCTGTTCTGTTTTAGTACCTTAGCTGGAATTACTGCTACTTTTGTTCCTTCAAATAGTCTGTACTAACTCTTACTGTGTGATCTTTCAGCCAGGTGGCCTGGACAGTGAGAAATGCAGGAAAACAGTGTTCATACTCCTGTGCTGGTCAGAGCTGACCTCCCTCTGACCTGCTCCTGAACAGTCACTTTAGGAGTTGCTACATAACTAAACTTATTTAAAATCTGATAAAGGTTTCTATTTCAGAGGAGACATTTGTTCTCCACATAGATATATCTATCTGTGCGTACATGATGGATGTTATTTGTGTAACTCCGTTACTTTAGCAATATCCTTCATCATTCCAAAACTCATTTAAATTCTGCCCTGTCTGAATTTTCTTGTAACATTTTGCCTTTTTTACCTCCCATCTCCCATTCCAGACATGTGATAGTCTTATTAATTAAGAGCCATAATTAGTGATATGTTTGAATTTGTGGTATTGCTGAATAAAATGATTTGATTTTATTTCTCTCTTTACAACATTCACATTTTGCAGAATAAATTTTTGTTTGGTATTTTAAAGCAACCTGTACTCGAGTTGAATTTTTTCATGCAACTCAAAATACCTTGGATAACACAAGCTTAGAATGTTTTTTTTTCTTTGCTTATTTAAGGTGCCTCTCAAAAGGTGGTGTTGTGATGGCATGAATCTGTTGTACAACAAAGTGAACAGAAAGTGCCTTGGGTTTTCATGCCATTGACAGTGATAAGATCATTATTTGTGTGCAGGGGTTCAAAGATCATTTGCCACTTCCCCAACAACATATTCTGCCATTTTGCAGAAGTATCTTGGAAAGCAGCATTCTCTTTTATTTTCCTACTACCCTATTCCCTTCCTTTTTGAGGTGTTGTGTTACTTGTGAGAAAATGCACAACTTCTTGGGGCTACACTTGATGGTCCTCCACATTAGCTACAGTCATCTAAAGATCATTGTATAAAGAGTATAAATAAATTGTAGTGCTGATACTTTTAATCACACAGCACAAAAGAATGGTCATAAGAAAAAACCCCAGCAACTGAGCTTTTTCCCTGTTCTTATTGCTACTTTTATGTTCCAGAAAATTATATATGAGATATTTTAGTAATAAAATACCTGGAGGAATTAATAAATACTTTATTAATTCCTCTCCCCCCGCCCCTCCATTTCCTGCCTCAGCTTACAGCAAGTGTACCTGACTCAGCTGTATATTGAATTTTTGCCTTATGGTAAATTTAATCACACTGAACAAATTGAAATGTAATTCAACAACCAAGAATTTGTCTGAATGAAAAACATCAAAATGGTTTCCTGACAATGACAAGACTCATAGACCTTCCCTTTCAGACTTCAGAACAGAATATCCTCTTGTCCAGATTTCTCATATTAACAACCAAGCACGGCCTTTGTTGTAATATCACACAAGATCTGAAGAATATTTCAGTGAGAAACTTCCAGCAGTTGTCTTGCATGCTGGATTGAATCACAAGAGTTACAAGTCTGCCAGAATTACAGTCATGTGTAATGAAGTTTTATAATAACCAGAGTTTTAGGCAAAGTTAATGAGGAGACAGCATTATCATATGGACTCACAAAATAGATATGAAACTATTTTCCATCTTATAATAATTTTTTAATGTAGGAATTGATAGAGTAATTTCCTCATGTCATTATCAGGATAATAGGCCAAACATACCAGAATAAAAATAGAGAAATTGTTTGAAAACACAGAATAGTAGCAAAAAACCACATGGAATTTTTTTTTTTTTTTTAATGGTATAGTTTCTCTTTTTCTGTGACAATTATTAAACACTCCAAAATTGCCACTTTAAGGTGTGTAGGGTTTTCTGGTAGGTACTGAATTTGGAATATATTCCAAAGCAGAACAGGTTTTTGTGTACTGACATAAGCCCAAGAACAAATTTCTCTTGGTCACATTTCTCCAGTGTTTGTTTTGTTTTTTTTTTTTTTTGGCTGATTCTTGCCCATAAAAAGTTTCAAATTAAAGAGACACTTGTTTGACACATTGTCTGCAATAGTGCCTCTGAACACAGTGATTTGCTCAGTATTGACTTAAAGTGCAATTTATTCAATAAAAAGACTCTAAGGAAAACTAGGATGCTTCAGGAATAGCATGAAGTATTGACCTAATCCAAACTTGCTTAGACAAACTGGCAATATCAAAATTGAAATAGTACATCTGGAGGCAAGGAGAAAAAAGTCTGGTGCCTCTACAATTTACATATTCTTCCAAAGTAGCAGCATAAAATAAAGCCTGAGCTGCTGTTGCAGAGCAAACCTTCTGGCTATGTGTAAATCTCTGCACAAAATCCGGGCAGCAGATCCTGAGCTGACACAGACTTCAGACAGAGGAATTTACATCAGCAGATGATCCAGCTCTGCTTGGGTTTTTATGCTGCAGTGTGATGGAAAGATCTGGAATCACATTGCAAACAACCAGCTTAGGTAACCCCTTTCCCACACAGCTCATTGACCCCAGGGAGATCTCAGTGTGATCCGAAGTTACTGGGCCCGTGCTTTGGCTCACAGTGCGAGTTTTCACCAGCACAACAAGACCCACAAGGTGAAAGGCACTTTACAAATGTACTTTACAAAGGATTACGGAATCTGAAGCAGCAGCCCGTGGAACAGCAAATCCCACACCACCACTGCATTCCTCTCTGTTCTCTCTCAGTTTGTGTGCTTTGCAAAGGCTGCACGTTGCTTTTCCAGCACACTGCTGTCACCATAAGACAGTTAAAATCTATTTGGCATGCACAATATGTATATATTCTCTGTTATGGCCCCAAATCAGTTCCACTCAGCATTTCTTCAGTGAATAGCAACTGGCCATTTGTGATCTGCATTTCATGGTTTGGGGTTTCTGGTACCATCACCTTTCCAAGTCTCTGCTGCTTTCGATTGCTTATACCCTTTGGTAGCCTTACTATATAGTAAACCACCATATTTAGTTACATATCTTATCAAAATATGACTTTTTTGGTTTTTTTCTAGCTCTGTATGCTTTACTTTCATGTATGTAGTCAATTGCTAATTTAAAAAGCTGATTCAGCAGCAGTTTGGGTAATGTGTGATAGAGATAAAAGCAGAATTGTGTCACAAAGCCCCTACCTCATTTTGCACAGACAACTTTTGTCCTACAATCCACAACTCCTAAATCCTTTACCTTTGCTTACAGATGGAGGATGGGCTGGAGCAGGAGGTGCCTTGTTTGGGGGAGTCACTTCATCCCACCCTCCCTTTCAAGCCCAAGAGTCCTTATATGATTTCCCTGTATGATTTCCCTGTATGACTTCCTGCATCTTCATGCCACAGCAGAAATGTTCTTGGAAGAAAAACAGTGAAATAATATTATTTAATAAAGTTTTGAAGCTACAAAATCTAAAAGAAGTCTGCCTATTGTGATGGCAGTTGTAATAAAGCAGTTTTTTCTTCATTGTTCTCATTATTCTACTAGATCACAGTGAATTTTTTTTTTTTTTTTCTGAGGGAAGGGCTTTCGTGTTTTCATTTATAATTAAGTCCTAATTAAGAAAGAAGATAATTGGTTCGTTTCTATTTAAAGCTAAACAAAAAGTAAATGATTAACTGTTTTCTACCTAAGATCACATGGAAAACGCAGTATTTGAGAGTACAGATTCATGAGTTTAATCTCAGACTCTGAGTAAGACATTATTGAATCATATATGGACAACAATAATCAAGATTGCAGACATTATTATTTGACGTTTAAGGGCATTTTCATTGAAAAGTTGAATACTGTAATGCAATAATCCACTTTGGAATGAGCTTTATGGATATAGCTTTATGAATATGCATTGCATAGCTGTTTTTCTTTTGGAACTTTATATATAAAGTCTCATATGCTAATTCCCCTGCAGAGAATCTCTGATGAGCCCTGAATTTACTTCTAAGTTATACTCTCATTTGTTATGGACTAACATCAGAACACTTTTTCTCAATTGTTTAAGAACAAAGTTTACTGTACTCAAAGGCCAAATCATGTGTAAAAGTCCAAACAAAACCCAGCATATTTGGAATATGCAATGGCATAATGATCTGTTTTTCCTGTAAACAGCATTAATTTTAATAATATTCTTACACTAATATCTGGTGCAAAAATAGTCTTTCCTGATGCGTATTCTGGGTCATTCTGCTTACAAAACTCACATGCAACAGCTTCTTCTACCCATGATGGTAATTTTAATTAAAAATTTTAAAGGCTAGATCAAATTCCCAGTTGTAGGTTCAGGAAATACTGCTTTCAAAATCTTATCCTAAACCTGAATGTTTTGAAGACTGTGGTCACCTAAAAGTTCCACGTGCATATGTACAAGATAAGACAGATACTCCACTGACTGCAATGCCAGCAGATTTTGGCATTGATTAGCTACAAATTGCAACTCCACTCTAATGCTATTTCACTGAAAACCGTAGAATTGCAGTGTGCTGCTCTCATTAAAACAACTTAATCTACTCGACAGCACAAGCTGATGTTTTAGAAGCCATTTCATTGCTCTCATGTCATGAAGTGCTGCAGAAACACTTAGTGTGCCCAGTGAGATGCTGCTCTGCACAGATTGTCTGATATTCCACGGGAGCTTTCAAAGATGTGCACTGGGTTTTGGTGAACAATTCTCAAAGGTGTTGTTGAAAAATATCCACAGACCACACAATTTTGAATATCTTGGATTTTTGCCTACTGACCTTGACATAAATGATTTTTTTTTTTTTCCAAGTCACTGAAAAATGCAACATAATTATTTGGAATTACTTCCAACAGAATACAGTGCAAGATAAAATACTGTGTTTTGTTTTATTTTCCTCTCCCATTTTTGATTATGTGATGAAACATCACTAGTATAAGGAAAAAAATATGTAGCACTGTAAGTACTGGATAAAATACTCACAGTGCCTCCAGGTAGGTGTGATTATTACCCTACACCTATCCCTAACTTAGAGTACTCTATAGGCTACTTAGTACTTGGAAAAGTTACTTAGCTTTACACTTTTAAGTAATGTCCTAAAATTGTTAATGCCAATACCATGCTTAATTTTAACCACTTTAGCTCTAGAACTTATTTCACCAAATATTCTCAAATTTCTTTTCTTACTTCAGCTTTACTGGCTTCTTTGGATGAAGCAATAAAATTTTATTATTTATTTTATTACAAAAATAGAAACCCTAATTATGAAACAAAAATGTGTCCGGTTATAGAGAACAAAATACAGTAAGGAAAATGGAAAACAGATGCAGTTTCACTCCATAGTGGGATGAAATAAGACACAAGAAATGGCAAGATCTCAAAAAAAAAAAAAAAAAAAAAAAAAGCATGGCTGACTGGTAAGATCTGATGGCTCAGGTAAGAAGAGAATAACTTTAAACTAAAAATATGTGATTAAAAGTTTGGTAACAACAGTTTTAGCTGTGTTCAGAAGCTGGAATGGGGTAAGATTGAGAGGAAAAGAGCTCCAGACAACCTTAATTAGAATATTGCATAAACCAACAGAAAACAAAGAACAGAAGCAGAGTTTTCAGGTGTTTGGTGATTTTAAAGGTTGAGAGGCTTAAGGCTTAATCATGTTTTTATTGTCAAGGGAAATGAAAGATAAAACCAGTGCAAGACACATGAGGAAATGTGATGGGACAAGTAGAACAGGTAGATGAGGAAGTAGATGAGAAACTTGTGCTTCTTTGTAATGAAGAATCTTTGTGATGGAGACAGAATGTCAAACCAACAGGAAGGCATAGATAAACACCTCATTTTGTCAGGTTTCTTCCCAGAAGAAAGCAACAAGACATTATGCAGTTATACAAAAATAAATGGAAGCAAGGGAAGAATAGGAAGGAACCACAGATTTGAGAGAATTTTAAAATAAGTCCAGAAAATGTTGGGTGCCACATGCAGGAAAAAGCTGATGGCAGTACTGAATAAGATGTGCGGAAGAGAAGAAACAACAGCATGCCTGAAAGGAAGAAGAGTGCTCAATAAAATAGTAAAGAAAAGCTATTTTGGTGCACAGAAGTTTTGTAGTAGGGCTGTAGATTAAATGAAAATGAGAACAAGGAAATACACGGCTCCAAAGAAATTGGTCATTAGCCTGTAAGCTGAAGTGTCCAGAACAACTGTAGGATATTGCAAGGAGGAAAACAAAAAAACAGGTGGAAATCTGCTGCTGCTAATGGAAGAGCTGACTGAGGAGTAAATGTCACTAAGTTAGAGAAAGAAAGTGGCAGAGAAGCTGTTTGCAATACCACTCTGGGAAAGTGAAACTGTGTGAAGAGAGCAAACTTGTTTGAATAAAAAAAAACCCAAACAATTTTGATCCAAAATCTGAGCATGAATCCAGAAATGTGTGAGGACTTCCTTATGTGTTTTGCAAAACATGGACTCATTTAGATTATGTAAGTACTGTAAAATTACCTGGGATTTGCATGACAATTTATGTATCTCAAAATCTCTTACCTGCACTGGAAGGGATGTAAATCCTGTCCAATTTACAGCACAGGCCCTGCCTTCATTTCCATTCATCCCACTCCCTTTGCAATGAGGATTAGGGTGAGGATGAGGCTGACAGACTTGTCAAAGACACCCAACACACAGACTTTACTAGAAAAGGATGAGGAAGGTCCTCACTGTTTGGAAAAACAACCACAGACACAAACAAAACACCCAACACCCTATGGGATATATCTGTATAAATGTGCTAAAGGAGTGTGACTCAAGTGATGATGCTGTGAAGTAATGTATATATTAAAGTATATATTTGTATGATACAAATGCTTAGAAGTCTAGAAAAAGTCTAAAAAAGTAATATTCTTGAGCTTTGGAATAATGCTTACAGTCTTTTGTACTCCCCATTTGATTATGTAAACATAGCAGTGTTTGGGGCATTTTCTTCTTCCTCAGAAAAGTAAAAAAAAATCCTATAATACTCCTCAGAAAGTGTTTCTAGTCAGACAAAGCAGAGTAACATATCCCAGAAGAAAGAACCATCTTCAAGAAAGTTGTTCCCTGCTCTAATTCTGGAGAGAGATGCCAGAAGCACTTCTGGTCCCCTACATGACTGCATTAGAGACAGGCTGCTCGTAGGAATTTACCAACATGACGATACTCAAGAAGGTTAATTGAAATTAACTAAAATGTATGAACTTTGAAGTGGATTAATTACATTATCCTAAGTCCTTGTGTAGCTATTCTTATTTAAAATTAAAATGATCTTAATTTAGTTTATGTTATTTCTCTCCTAAACTAACGATAAAATGAATTAAGGTAATTTCAGGACTCATTTGCATTCATTTTCCTGTCTACACGTGTGTAAACAAGCACCAAGATCCTAAAACTTGAAACCTCATTGAGTTTCATTAAGCTTATCAATAATGCATCAGAACTGTAAGATGGGTTTCCAGACACAAGCTCCTAACGATGACACTTTTTGGGACGATCACAATATCCAGAATAGTGGAGACCACAAATCTACCATCTTTGTAAAGTTTTCAGATCCTTTAGAAACAGAAATTCCTTTAGCAGAAAATACCTTTTTATGCAATTGTATTAAAAAGTGGGTCAGAGTAAATGGAAAGTTATATAAACATCCTGATTTACACATATTTTGTCTTCGACATAATAGCATCCTAAAGACAGGAGAAATTCGCAAAATCCTTCACAAAACCCAAAATGTGCTGTGATTGTGATGCTTCTCTAAAGGCCAATGAGCATAAAACCCACGAGAAAATGTACAATCCAGTGACATACAATTAATATCAAATAAATTTTCCAGCAGTCCTGCTGGATGGAGGCTGACTGTTTATTGAGGTCGTTCAGCAAACAGATGATGAAAAAGGAGTTCTAATGAAATACAATGATATAACTCAGGTACTCTAAATAAAATGCTAGAAACAAGTCTGAAGCCAATGTCCTGGCCAGTTTACCACATATGATTGGCAAAAAGCACAATTGCCTAACAGTTGTAATAAAGACAGTTCTAAAAAACACTTTTAAAGATATTGCTTCCAGTGAAAGTTTATTGCATTTCTTTATCAAAAGTGAGAAATGCAGCAAAAACACATTCACATGAAAGAATTGCTGGAATGTTTGTTATGTGACAAAACATTCAGTGGAAACAGCAAGAGTTCATAACGACACAATAGATAAATTAAATCTTGCTTACTGAATATCACCAGTAAAGGAGCAGTGCCCTCAATGCCCAGAACCGCTGTGCAGTAATTAGGAGGCTTTTCACCAACAAAATAATTACAAATTGCATTTTATGTGCCTAATGGCTGAATCTTACTAATTATGGATACAAAAATTGACAGAGATGAGTTGTTTATTTAGTACGACTGTTAGACTGCTAAAAAAATTATTTTTATATATAAAGCTTTTGCTATATTTATTTTTCCTATAGATAAGTTGAGACAAATGTTCTTTAAAGATGTTCTTTCAGAATGGAATTCTCACTGTCTTCTATCCTTTGAAGGACAAACTTTACTGAATACTATTATAAAGAAGGGATATAAAATACTGTAATGATGTAGATGAGAGGTAAGGAACAGGAATCAGGAGAGGCATTTTCCGTTTCTAAATCTTAAACTGGTATCTTGCGTGACCTCAGGTGTCTAAATAGTTTCAGTTTCTCCAGTTTTCAACTGAAAGCAGTCTGTATACATAAACCTAAAAGAGACTTAAGGACATACAATTCAGCTGAATAAGAATATTATTATTGCTAGGCTACTTAAAACAAAAACTTTGAAAACTTCTGTGCATAGCACTCATTTGCTCTCTCAAAAAACTGTGAGAATGCCTGAAAAGTAAATGTTCTTACTGAAGAATGAACTTGTTAAAAAACAGTGGAGGTAGATTACCTTGGATTAAAACAGTTGTCAAAAGACTCAGAATGCAGAGCTTTCCTTTAGCTCCTTGTCAGACTCGATGCTCTTTCTGCTGTGTTTCACATCTTTTAGCCACACACAATTGGTACCTCAATTTTGAACAACCATTACCCTTCCTCATCTTAGCACACTGCTCTGGCAGAGTATTTGCTGCTTTTTCACCATAATCAGGGCATTCAGAGACTAAAGAACAACATTAGTCCAGATTGCTGCTGGTCTGACTGCAATTATAAACCAGAGTGGGCCTGGTTTGTGTTCATTAAACAGGAAGGTCACAGGTAGCTTTGAACTGACACTCGTTCTTTGTGTGCAAACACATTCTCTTTCATGTCCTCACCCAGCCTCTTTCATACTACCCAATGTGAATTCCTTGACACTTCTTGAAATATTTTACAGTGAACTTATTTAAAAATTGGAAAAGTCAACTCATTAAATAAAGTATTTGTAGTACGAGCCTTTTATCTTTCACTGAAGGAAATAACAAGAGTCTCTCTGAAAATTTTCAATAGACAACAAACAGCCTCTTTGAGTCTAATGCTTTCTGAAGTGACTGATCCTGACTTTCTCAGAAAGGTGTTTTCCATATGCACTAGATAGATGCAAACATTGGGAAAAAAAAAAAAGGCATTTTGAATGGCATTTACTAGAAGTTATACCATTTTACTTCTTTAGATTTATTAGAAATGTAGGAATAATTTCTTGAAAATCCTACGGTTTTTCTATTGTTTCCTTTATTTGTGATGGCTTATTTAAAAACTAAATTCAGTTCTGGACAAACTGTACAGTGACTGATTGTGAAGCAGCAAGACCTCTACTAAAGACATTGTGTAATCTGCACACTCCAGTGATGCAGTTAACAGACAACTCTGCTAACAGGTACATAACTAAATTCCCTCTCAGATGATGCCTTTCATTTTTCTAAAAACATTATTCTCAGTAGGATTTCTCTTAAATTCACTGATAATTAAATTACCCAGCAGTAAGTACACATTGTTGGTTCTATCCTGCATGTACACAGCACAGTGCAAGGAACTGAGGCTCCACTATGTAAGCACCAAAAAACAATCACTAACCTGCAGGTCAGTAATGCAACAGGAGGCTGAGTTAGGAGCAATATAGTAAGTGAAAATTCTTACAGGATAACTGAATCTCAATTCTTTCCTTCTTTCAGTCCTTCCCACTTAGGTGAAAAACCAACAGACATGAGTTGAACTTGTTCTTATTTGATATTCCTACTTCTGAACTGCTCATCCAGGAATGCAAATTACAGATCCACATCAATCCTGTAAATTATAACACTCTAATGCTCCTCACACCTCAGCAGACTCCAACGTTTTGATACCATGGTATGCAGAAGAAGAGGAGCACTTTAAATACTCTCAGCTCTAATTCAGTAAAGAAAGAAAAGGAAGAAATAGTTCTTGTAACTCTGTGGTTCCTATATCTCACACTGAAATTATTTATAAAAAAGAGCAGAGATTTTTGCCCATTTAAAAATGAGTTATTTGACGATTACCTCAAGGAATATGAAGAGAAACATGAGGATAATTCCATCAAGGCTTTTAGAAAGCCTGTATGTGATTTGTCTTTCTTTTTCTGAGGGTTAAGAATCTCAACTGCAGTGGCAGAAACACCCATATATCTGCCATTGTTCATTCCCAAGGGCTGTTCCTAAGCACCGCATTAGCTTTCACAGGGAGCTAACTACCTCGACTTTTATTCAGAACATGTACTGTCTGCACTCTCCATTGGTTGGGTCATACCCAATTTACTCTTTTATGCATTCTCATCTCATTTCTGCTTTCTTATTTAAATGCAGTTTTATTTATTGTGGTGTGAAAAGAAAACACCCTCAATCCAAGGTGATTGCTAAGAGAAAAGAAGCGCTAAGTAGTTTTATCATTGCTGCCCACGTAGTGTCATTCTCTCCATGCTTGTACCTAAAGCTGGGAGAGTCGGATATTGTTGGGGGTTTTTCCAGGTTTTTGCTTTAAGATCACTTCCAAGCTTTCACAGAATGACAGAATGTTTTGAGTTGGAAGGGATCCACGGGGATTATAAAGTCCAATTCCTGAGTGAAGGACCCATATAGGGATTGAACCCACAACGTTACTGTTATTAGCACCGGGCTCTAACCAATTATAGAGACTTCAGTAGCCCAAAGAAATCCAAGAAACAAAGAACTAGAGTTGTTAATACACACTGCAACTTTCAGAGTCTTTTGAGAAGAATGTGATGGATGAGGGCTAAAGGAATTAAGGTGGACAGAAATTAAGATTGAAGGTTGTCACAAATGTTTGATGAGCAGTCTGGCCCATTAGGACCCAGCAGTTCAGGGTAGTCCCAGCACTTTACAACAAAGCTTGTCAGAAAAATTCTACAGGAAAGTTTCGGTTTGGAATGTATCGATTTAACAAAAACTGTAACATACTGTGAAATACACTGTTTCACTGATGTAATTAGACCTGGTCTGGGCTTCATGTTTAATTAAAGAAATAATGGAAAATAAAATAGCAACCTGCTATCTATCCACCCTTATAAACGATGACGTAAATCATCTTTACACCCAAATTCTATTAACCCCACTTGTGAAGTGTTCAGGCTGAACCTTCATTTCACGGAGGGCCCAAAGTGTGCTAATACAACACTGCAGTCTAAGTCTTAGATCGCATCAGAAGAATTAGGCAGCCCTACCTCCACATTGTTAAAATAGAAAGTCAGCAAGTAAGAAACATATAAATAAATCCAACAGTTTGCTAAACAAAAAGAAAAACAAGTGTAATTATTATTAGAATAAGGAAAAGACAATTGTGATCAATGTGTATTTCTGTTATCTGCTTTGCACAATGTATTTTCCACTTAAACTCTTTAAATAAAAGGCACAGAAGAACATGGTTACACTCAGGCAGGCTTTAGGTTCACCACAAGAGATGCCAGTCATTCTATCAAGTTTGATTTTCTTATTACATACATCATTTTCGCATTTCTACTAGCATGGCAGACATTCTACTCATACCTTGAAAGGCTTATTTCTAATTTTCTCCCTTCAGGAAAGCATTTCATATGATCCCTTAATGAGGAAGATACATAACCCAAGTTACACTGTGTTCACTCTGGGCTACAAGCAGATACTCCACCCAGTTATGAGAAGGTATGGGGCAAGACCGTCGTTTTCTGGAACCAGAATTATTTCCCATTAAGCTGCCTAATGACCCTAGGATATTGGTGAGCCCCAACCATTTCTTAATAATGGATATTATGACTCATCCATCCATCCTGCCTTACTTTTCAATGCACCATTGAAAAGATAGGAAGCCATTTTACCAACATACCCTAATATATCATAGCAATTTAACTTCTAATAGATTTTATTATTGCTTTTAATTCTTTTTTCTTTCAAGGATATTGATTTTGAGAGTACACCATTCCTGCAATTAGATACAACTGTTTTTTCAGTATGTAATCATTTTTGCTTTGTAACTTTTGCAGGAGACAAACTGCCTTAATACAACCCCTGATCTCTCTGAGTCATGTAGAGATGTTAAAATAACAAGGACATAAACATGATACACAAGTTAGTGAATACAAAACAACACTCTACCCATAACACACTAAAGAAATGGTTTTATTGTCTGACTTGTCAACACAGTAAAACCTAAACCTGCTCCGTACTGGCACACACACAGCACTCAGGAAGCAGTCAGGTAATGCAGCCTGAGGTAACAGCTGGGTGGCACAAAATGCTCTTTTTCAAAGTTCTCACCAACAGTCTACCAAGAGCTGCATCAGGCATCTCCACTGCAACCTCAGACACCCATTCCTCAGCAAACACACACTCCATCCTCTGCAAAGGTATTCTATAGAGAACATATTTCATGGTCTGCTTCTCTGTGAAGATTTACACAAACCCAGCAAGCTGTTCTAGTGAGAAGCTGCTGCTTTACAAGACCAGATCGCTGTTTGTTCTATCAATAGCACTTGTTTAAGCATAACACTGAGAGCTGCTTCTCTTCTATTAACAATTTTGCTGCTGTTCTGCACATATTAAGCAGCTTCCCTAGTGATGCAGAAACGAGGCATTAAACCACAAGAAACATTATTCTAGTATTATCACAAAAAAAATTATATTTACTATTCACAGCATTGAAATTTATTTCTTTTGGAGAAATAAAGTGTTAAAAATCACATGGAAGGTTGTCAGCACCTTTTTTGCACAATTAATGCTGATTGCCACACGTATAATCTAGTTTAAATTTCTGCTTTATTTTCCTAATCTATGTCACTCAGACATGGGTCTTTTATTATTCATTCCAAAGTATCTTTTATTTTTGGTGCATTTAGAGTAAGAAATTGACATTTCCCTTAGATATCAGCAGGGTGGTACCAGTTCTCTTTCTTATAATCTACATGAAAACATACTCTTTGTTGTAACAGGGAGCTTGATTTTAGTACAAACAGAAATTTCCCCATGGTGCCCTTCAAACTGTAACTTGTAATTATCAATAGCAAATTCCTGCCAGAGAATGTAAGAAACTAAGACAGCTGCTGGTTAGTGCCCCAGAAAAGATAAGAGCCTTCTCTCATGATTTCATCAAAATTAAGCAGGACTTAAATGGCACAAAGATGTGAGGGACCAAGCTGTCTTGTTTCCAACACCTTCAAAGTGCACACCAACTCTGTAGCCAAAACTGCCTCAAAACCTTTTGTAAGAAATAGTAGAAATTACCATTAAAACTTTCTTATCTTGATCATGGTCTTTTCCTGTCTGTTCTTT